>QLOI01001136.1:0-17011 GCA_003313605.1 Tuber umbilicatum
GGGGGGGTTGCAGGGTCCTGTTTTTGATCACCGGTGAGGATGGGGGCGGGGGGTTGCTTTTTGTGTCACGTTGTGATGAGGTTGTGACGGAGGTGTTCATGCTGGATCACTCGGTGAGTGCGGTGCACGTATGGGTTTTTTCGCTTTGTGAGTCGATGTCTGTTATTGGTCTGAGCTCCGTAGGATTGACCCGTGAGAGCAGGTTGGTCGGACCCGGTAGGTATCGCCATTTGCTCTCTGCCAGAGACCGCTTTACTCGGGTACAGTATCCATGTGAAGGGGTATTGATTCGTCGTTTGAACTCACCTGGCCAGCCGTGCACGGAATACATCTATCAATCCTTGCATTCGGTCTAGCCGCCGGTTGCATCTCTGCCATGGAAGCTGCATTATCGGAAATACTATCATTCGCTGACCCCTAGAGTATAGGTACAACAACACGGCGGACCATCACAACACATTCATTCCAAATCCGTTCTAGGCATGAGGGGCAGGGTGCCGTGACACCTAGTCTGGGGGCACCAATAAAAGCTGCAATATAGCGACACCCGGCGAAAACACCGAACTCAAGAAACTATGTAGCATAAAGGCCACCAGTAAGGGACGGTTCGTACTGTGCAGTACACTCCATTTCCAGGATACTCTACGCTCTTACAAGTATCATACAAGTATGGTACACCATTGGAATTTGCTGATACTGCACTGCTGGCGACACGGAGATGTTGTGTCAAGGTGACCGATTCGATCTTGGTCCCCCGCGAACTCATATTTTTCAAATCTTGAGCAAGGTCCATTCCCACTTCACTCACGCTACGCAGGACTGCAGCCCTACTCGTACATTCGTAAAGTGTCTGGGCGACATACAAGTGCCGGGGCTGTTGTTTTTCCATCCAAATTTGAGGACCCGGCACCTCTATATCTGGATACTTTACAAATTGGCGAGGATCCAGCCCGTCGACCGTTGACAAATGGCAAGAAGAATCGAGAAGTGAGACCATAGTTCACAATCTGCTACCCCTCCAATCAGTTGGTGGCCTTCCTAAGAAAGTGATTCAACCGGGAGCGCATGCCGCGCGGGTGAGATCGTACCATGTCTTAGTAGTAATTCTACGAGCCACTTTACTGGATACCCGAGCGCAGATTTGGGGAAGTCAAGGGAAACAGAGCTGACAGTGTAGCTTTCGCGACAACCATCTTAAGAAAGTGAATCATGAGAGGAAAATGCATCGGTAACTCCTAGGCCTAAGGCATAGTGCATAAATCAAGAGCAGATTTCCCGAAATCCCCGCGTGCGTCCCCCCCCCTTCCCTCTAATGTTGTATTCCTAGATCGAACCACAGTCACTTGATTCCCAATGACGGATAAAGTATTAACCTGCAAGGGGGGGCGAGGAGCGTATCCTGCCATCAACCGACACAACTCTCGATTCATTGCTTGTGTGCTCTGGATGTCGATCGTGCCCGGGCGATTGGTTGAGTCACTCGAATTGGAATGCTGTGAGAGGGTTTCTCACACGATAAAGTATGTTTTACTGGTATACTTTGTACAAATGTTTTTTCCGTAAGATTGTCATGCTGGATCACAGTTATGCAGGATGCATCCGCAAGTGGTTCGTAGAGTTGAGTGTGTGCTACTTGGGAAATGATCTTGCCACCAGGGTTTTGTGAAATGGTACTTGTGCGAGAGAAGGTCCGATCTCGGATAAGATAAGATAAGATTAAAGATCTAAATTATCATAATCTAATCACTATTATTCCCGGGGATCTACCCGGTCCTTAGGGTAACGTGCATGCAAACGAACCGAGGTCCAAAAGGTCATTTCCTGATTGAGGCGCTTTCTGCTTCACTCCTTCTGTTCATTCCTTCAAAAACCATCTCCCAAAGCCAGCCTAAACAACCGGGTGAATCTTCATCAATACCGAATCAGCTACCCTAGCAGCATCTATGATACGGCCGAGAAAACTTCAGCCATGAAATTAACACGCCCGCCGCTGCTCTTGAAAAGCAGAATAGCCCCGCCGGCCCCCTCCCGTGTCATATCTACAACCACGAGCAATGTACGACCAAAGACGGCGATATTCTTCCCCGGTTTGTCTTCATCCTAGCTATTCCCTGATGAGGAAGAAGACCAAGACTCGCTAATGATAGCAGGCCAAGGTTCCCAAAAACCAGGAATGCTGACCCCGCTCACAAAAGCCTTCCCAAGGACCGTCATCCCACTATTAGACGAACTCGACCTCGTCTTGCCCCGCCTGCGCCTTGTACTTTTCGATGGCCCAAGCGCATATCTAACTGAGACGCCTAACGCCCAGCCCGCAATCCTCATCACGTCCATAGCGATCCTCCGCGTGCTCGAGAAAGACTTCGGTGTCGATCCTACAAAATTCGATTACTTCTTCGGCCACTCCCTAGGTGAATTCACCGCGCTCGCTGCCGCCGGAATAATATCTCTGGAAGACGCGCTCCGGCTCGTCCGCCAACGCGGGATGAGCATGGCTGCAGCGACAGCAAACAGCGAAAACGAAGTCGGCATGTTCGCGCTCATCGTGGAAAAGGGCCAGGTGGGGAACCTCGAGAAGCAGATTCGCGAATTTATCGACAGTGAGGCACTCGGCGAGGATGAGTTCCTCAGCATCGCCAATGTCAATTCCTCGACGCAATTAGTTGTTAGCGGTCATGTGAGCGCCATCATGAATTGTGTCGGCCAGATACGGAAGTTCAAGGGCAACGACCCGAGGGCTGTTAGGCTGAATGTTTCAGCGCCGTTTCACTCCGGAATCGTGGCGCCGGCGGTGCCGGTTGTTCGTAGGATATTACGGAAAATAGACATGAGAGAGGATAATGTTAGGAAGGTCGTTTCTAATGTCAGTGGACGGCCGTATAGACATCTGATAGAGATGCGAGAGAAACTTCCACGGCAGTGTGTCGAGACCGTGCGATGGAAGGATAGTATCTGGTGGCTGGAGAAGAATTGTGGGGTGGGTAGGTGGGTGGGTATCGGCCCGGGCAGGGTGCAGACTAATCTCGTGGGACAGGAGGTGAAGGGCGGGAGGGCTAGTGTTATCGCGGTGGATGGTATGGATGTCAAGGGGATGGAAGATGCCGCGGAGGCTCTCGGGGACCTGTAGAGGTTAGTGTATGGGTGGGGGTTGGATACATTCGAAATGTACGGCACTGAGGCGCTAGAATTATATTTTATCGCAAGATGAATTGGGCAAGGAAAAATGTATAATAGCTAAGATTTCAATGTTTCCTGTGTAACACCCTTGCGGATTGTACAGCGCCCCTCTTAGAAATGGCTCCTTGAGCGGGAGGAGCGCGGTGACACAGGTTTGTTCCTCTAGAGATAACATAAATCACATGATATCACTCGATATTTCTGAACCTCATTCCCGTATGCAAAGGGCCGTGATAAGAAATGCTGGCTATGCTGCAGCAGTGAACACAGCGTGTGAAGCGCGCTTAGCCAAATCTATAAATGTTATCCACAAATCTTCACGCGCCTCACACCTCGCGCCCTATTACTTTACCATGCACAAACCTCTACTCTGCTCCTCACTCAATTTCTACCACCAATTCACTCGCGAGGCCGATCGCTACCTTATCCATCAAATGCCTCCCACCGCCATAACCGGAGAAGAGAAACCCTCGCACGTCCATGGTGTCGACGGAAAAACTGCTCTGCGAGCGATATCCTAATGTGACTCTTTCGGCACTAGATACTCGAGCGCATGGGCGGTGCATTCATGGGCTTTTCTAGGGGGGGGGGGGGTGTACGAAGGGATGCATCTGTCTGTGCGGGATCTGGGGGATCCCGGTGCCCCTTGGATCAATCCGTCTGCTGTATTATGCCCGGGGATATCGTACTTGCGGCGACTGACCGAGACCAGACCGGAGAAGCATATTGGATTACTTAAGACCGGGGGCACGACACCTACTATCTAGTGAACGAAGACGGCGCGGCGGTCGGTGGGGATAAACTAACTTAACCTCCCTGATCCTACTCGTATCATACAAAACTAATAAATAGTCAACCGGTTTCCAGCGTTCTTTTTTTAGAAAACAAGAACCACCCAGCCAATGACATCAGCCTTCTGACCCACGCCGCCGTGCACCGCGCAAGGCCGGGACCCGAGCGACCTGCGACACCCATAACGTCTATGGAAAATCCTGGCCCGCCTTCGGCCGCCCACTAGAAACGTTAACCCAAGACGTACGAACCCCCACGGCTCAGCGCAAGCTGCCTAAGGCAATTCCGGCGGCGTGGCATTTTCGAGGAATGCGGTAGACTCGCGGCTACGCTGGGATCCAAAAAGGGGGGGGGAATCATGAGTTGTTGGCTGCTGGTGGGGACTGTGGGTGAGGTGGTGTATTTATTCACGCTTATGGAGAGGAGTTGTGAGGTGTAGTTGCTCGTTGAAGCGGCCGCCGCGAGTGGGAGGGAGAGGATTATTGTTTGGGAGATGGAGGCGGGGTACCGTATGCTTTTATGATGACGAGTGATCCGGTATGTGTTTGTGTTCATGTGATAGTGCTTTCCTTTCCCCATTCCTTTATTGGAGCTGATCGCGGGTGATTTAGGAAACTTTATACCGCGAGCTTCAACCGGATCATGGATCCGAAGTGGAGATGACGGGCAAGGCTATCAAATAGGCGTGATGTTTCTGCATGCGGTAGAGCGGGGTCGCCTAATTTGGTTCGCGTTGCTGCATGGTACGTAGTTTCACTCATAGATGAGGTATCATAGTGTCAATGATTACAGATGTCGTCGGCGGGGAAAGCCTTTTGAACATCAACTGTAGCGTATATATATACCGAGTAACTCCCTCAAGAGTTATCTCCTATCAATTCCCGACACAATCCTTCCTAACCCCCAACCCATCAAATATCGTTAGTAAAAAATGTCACCAAGAGGCGGAGGACGTGGGGGAGGAGGAGGACGTAGCGGAGGGTATAGAGGAGGGGGATATCGTTCATCGTATTCCCCCCACGACCCATCGATCGATATGCTGAACTGACTAATCTTCCCTCCCATTCATGAAATTTAGCAAACCCGCACCCGCACCCGCACCCGCGCCCGCACCCGCACCACCACCCCCGTCAACAGGCGGCGGATCCGGCAGCAGCCTTGGCGCCTCGGCCGCAGCCGGTGCCGCCGGCGGCCTCGTAGGAGGCGTGGCAGGCTCAATGATAGGTTCATCCATAGCCAATCACCACGGAAGCAGCGGGAACTATCAAGGTAGCCCTCACGGGAACGAGACTGTGTCGTCGCTCGCAATGCCGAATCCCGTATTTGATGTAGGAAATGTGGCGCTCTGGCTGGTTTTTTTCTGGGTTGCGGTTGGGTATTGGAGGTGACTAGGAGCCTGGGAAGAGTGGATGGAGGAGTTTGTCAGGGATGGTGATTGCGAGGAGGAGGGCAGGGTAGTTATGAGCGTTTAGGCTTGGTATGGACTTCACGCCTTGGTTGGTGTTTGGGGGGGGGGTTGCAATTTGGGTGCCTTCCACGTAGCTTGCGTCCTTTTCAGGATGAAGGGATTGCTGGATGATTGGATTGCAATTTGGGTGCCTTCCACGTAGCTTGCGTCCTTTTCAGGATGAAGGGATTGCTGGATGATTGGATTGGTCGACAACACGTGTGGAAAGCAGGTAGTCTGCTGTATGTATTGCATTGTGCGGCACTCGAGCGCAGTACCTGCGTCTGTTGGCTGATGTTCTTTGAGGGGTTTATGTGCGATTCTTGATATGTTGCTGCTATTGTTGTTATTACTGAAGGCGTTTCCACAAGTATATATAGATGCTGACGGACTTGCTGATGCAAGGCTGTATAGTACGAGTACCGGTACTGGATTACTATTGGATACGCTAAAGTTGAATTGAGGTCGAACCTGACCCCGCATAAGGGTGAAGAAAATAGTGGGACATTGCCGGTTAAGTTACACTCCAGAATATGGAGTATTCGCACATTTGTGTCTACCCGGAGTTCGGCATTGGGGTGAAAATAATTTCATAAACCGGTCTTATTGGTTCTCCGTACTACCCCCCCTCTCCCCGGGAATATAGATACCACTTCTGCTCTACTTGTACCAGTTGTTTTGGGTAGGGCTATGAGCGACTTGAGAACTTTCCTGTTATTAAATCAAAAAATGCTTGCTAGGTGTGCTGTTGGAAGGGAAGGTAATTTTGAATCCAACAGTTATAAACAGGAACTCATTTGATAAGAATTTCCTAAAATCTATGTACGAGTATGTGGTTCCCGGAGAATGTTTTGAATATATCTACGCAATGTCTTGAATTTTAAATATTTTTTAAGACCCCGTTTTTTTTTGAGCGGGCAATAGAGTTCTCGCTATTTTCTCCTCATCCGCTCCGTTATGGTACTTAGAGTACTCTAGACAACAAGTTTCAAGCTATGTTGCCGGGGGGATGTGGAATACGTCACTGTCAACAAACCAGCACAGCAGCACCAACTTCTCCTTTCGCCAACCCCAACAGCTGAGGTGCGCCACCACAACCACCATCATCCCCATCTCATCCCTTCTCTTGTCAATTCCTCCCCCCCGCTTCCCCTCTCTTTCCTCCTCTCCCCCCCTCTCTCCCCACTAACTAACTCCTACTTGCATTCTCATCTCTAATTCCCTTCCCCTTACGATCTGCATTTGACATTTTTAGCCGAGCTCACCCTCGTTACTTTCATAGCCTTGCTACACGAGTCTAAAACAGAAACCGGGATAAAGAAATAAGAAAGAATTCAAAATGAAGGCTACGACAAGCGCGCTTCTCCTCCAATTCCTCCTCACAGCAACAGCCCCTTTTCTTGCGGCGGCCGCCACGGCTTACGAATGGCCGGCGGGTATTGACCCTTCGAAAAAGTACTGGCCGCTCGGCGAAGGGCCCCCATCGAAGCGATGGCTGAGCGAGCTTGCTGAAGCACTCAATTCTAATCAATCCTTTACCCCAGAGTCCATCAGCCGGGCGTTTGCCGTGAAGAAGATTATGGATCCGGCTGAGAAATTTATGCCCGAGTATTGGAATTGGAACGGGAACGGGAACGGGGCGGAAGGGGAAGGGAAGGGACAGCAGGTTATGGCGACGAACCTAACCTTCAATTCGCCAGTTAAGAGGAGTGTGTTTGATAGTTATGCGTACGGGGGCCTCTTCAAGAGGCAGAACTTTCAGTGTGCTATTGGAACCCACGCGTGTAGTAATATTGGGCGCTCGCAGAGCTGCTGTAATAATGATGAGCAGTGCTTTAAGATTGAGGATACTGGGTTTGGGGATGTAGGGTGCTGTGTCAATGGTATGTTTTGCCTACCCTTTCCTGTGGCGCTTTCAGGGTCAGGAGCTGATCCGAGTGATGCAATGTGTTAGGGCAAACGTGCTCCGGGAATCTCAACGGTTGTGGAGATGACAAAAAAACTTGCTCTAGTCGGGAGGGTGGCGGTTGCTGCACTGAAGGCTATAACTGTTCAGCGCAGGGCTGTATGTTCCCTAATGTTGCATAGCTCATCCGCCCCCCCTTTTTTCTAACAGTTCTCAGGCGTTCCCGCAGAAGGGCAGGTTGTAAGCAGTGTCGCTACACCTACTACATCATTGACAAGTTTGGCATCGACATGTTCGTCCGGATACTACGCTTGCCCTACTAACCTCGCCGGCGGCTGCTGTCCATCCGGGCGTCTTTGCGGTGTGAGCGATTGCCCGACAATGACAACTACTGGTACACCCGTACCCTCTGGCGATACCTGCCCGACAGGATATTACACATGCTCCGCGCAGTTCAACGGAGGCTGTTGCAGAATTGGTCGTGACTGCGGTATAACTGATTGCCCCGAGAGGGCTATTACCATCAGGAGCGGAACATCCCAGGGCGCACCTGCGGTTACCACCGGAGGTAGTTGTGCGCCCGGTTGGTCGTCTTGTCCTAATAACCTCGGCGGTGGATGTTGTCCAACGGGGTATACTTGCGCCCGTGAAAATTGTCCCGCTGTTACCCTTACCGGGTCTAGCATTGTCGTTTCTGGAACGGTAAGTTCTGCCTCTCTCTATCTACACGTAATATGCTAATAGGCGGGTAGACCCTGACTGAGCCAGTTGTACTCCCGCAAACCGGAAAACGCCAACCCACTGCCGGTATCGCCACCAACGCAGCCCGGCCCGGAAAGACCACCAATGGCGTACGTGAGGTCATCGTCGTGGTTGGCGTGGTGGTTGGCGTCGTTGCGAATGTCTGACACCTTTTTTATGAGAACGCATTTGCATATCATACAAAAAAGATCGGGGATTTGCCCTCTTGCTCCTTGGTGTTTTCTTTTTTTGTCGAATTTGGAGTATTCCGGCCTTTGATTTTGATTTTGATTCCGAATTTCCTGCGAACTGTGATATCCTGGTTGCTTTTTTCTCCAATTTTGTGTTACAGCGGATAGCCGGTGGAATCCGTGGATCTTACGTCTTTTGGTGGTTATGTGTGATGGTATATATGACTTTTTTTTTTAGCGCAAGCACAACCAAGTAATAGATGGTTTCTAGTGTGCTAGATTGTGCACGAGTGATTTATAGTGACTATGAATTCACATATTCTATCAAAAGACACTTTTAAAAACATTTTTTACCCACCCATTATTGCCCTTATAACGCATAATTTGCTATATAATAGGAATAGTTATGAGTCAGCGATCCTGGGACATACTCCGATATGCTGCCAACTTATACTAAGAAGTGAGCAAGAAGCTTTAGGTAGCCTAGGGATGGCATTGCGTTGCATTGCAACCCTCCTGGAAGGGTGTGGTGTCTTCTGCTCCAGGGAGGTTGGTACCCTTGTGCTGTTGGGGTAAGTTCATCTCGCTCTCGTTCCTATCCCTACCGCTATCTGTTTCTTGAGCAAGCCCAAAGCTGTCTTGATATTCGTCCGCAGGTTTACCCTCGTATTGAATGGAGAACGGGATTTGTGCGTGTTGGTGGTTCTCATACCCAGACCGGCAATCTTTAGACTCGTCCTCTCCGAACAATTCTACACCCCCCACTTCGGTTTCTGAGTTTTCAGTGAGGATGCAAATACTGCCTTCAACTTCGCCTTTTTCTTTTTCGCGTTCAAACTCCGGGAACAATCTAACGTCTACCTCCTCGCCCCGAGGTCCATTGAATAGTTTCACTCCCCCACACTCAATGTCCTGATCTTCGGAGACGCATACTCCTCCATCATCCAAATCTTGACCCTCGAACTGGGATTGGTGCTTTTGGTAGGGTTTGATGCTAGAGTATTGGTCACCACCGCCTTCGTGCCGTTCAAACAAATCGACGCCTCCTCCTTCCTCATCTTGACCCTGGACACCATTCTCGTATCCTTTGGAGCATGTTATACCTTTGTCCGGATTTTCGTCGAAAGAGTTGACTCCTCCACCTTCGCTGACTCGGACACCATCGGGCGCAACGGGTAACCCGACGCCACCTTCACCTTCGCACCCGTATTTAGTGGGTAGCGCGACTTGTCCGTGTCGACGGCGCTCGTATGAATTCTTTGCGAATAGCTTCGCACCTCCATCATCATTGACTGGGCCCCCTTCGAGTACCTGGGCACAGCCCTTGTATATGTCCCCGTTTTTCTTGTGATACTTCAACTCCTGGAAACACGGGATGGCTTCGTCCTTGCGGATAAGTTCATTGAATGGCTTCTTCGCTCCCCCATCTTCGATTTCCTCACCCTCTCTGGATAGGGTAACTCCGCCGTCTTCCCCACCTTGGCCTTCGACCTCACGTCCGGATTTAGTGCAGGGTTTGAAGCCTTTGTTGGGATTATCGTTGCCCAAGCTGACTCCCCCCTCTTCACTCATCTCGCCCCCATATACTTCAAAGAAAAGGTCATTAGTTCTCTCCCCCTCGAGCCCGAACCTGACGTCCTCCAACGTGCCGACGAGGGGGTCGAGGTCTGTATTGTTCCGGAATCCAGCGAGGGAGTTCTCGCGCGCGAGGACGGTCACAACGAGAGTTTCCTGGAGGAGGGTGTGGTGGTGGTGGTGGCGGAAGGGTAATGTTTGTTCTTGCTCTGTTGGGGGTTGGTGCATTGCCGCCCCGGCGGGTTGATATTTGTGGGGAGGGGGGTTTCTGGGCTGGGATGGTTTGGGCAAAGAGTTGTGTTTTCGTAGAGATGGTGGCGGTGGCAGTGGTGAGGTGTTGGGACGGAGAAGCTCCCTTACAAGGCGCAGTGTTCGGAGTGTGAGTTACACTTGGGGTTGCGGATTTTAACAACGAGGGCGGAGGGTGGTGGTTTGGGGTTTTATCAAATCCCCCATTTTTCAAGAGTTAATCATATCATACTGCAATTCTTTACCGTAGATGCAGTAAGTTAGAATCATGTTACCCATGGCGCCGAGAGACTTTGCCTGCGCCCGCACCCGTTCGTCCCCTTCAACGGTTGCAATAATCCACCAGATTTTACAATAACACATCGACACACCATCCTTGGCCAATATCCCCCAAAGCGACAAGACATTCTACCAGATCCCCTCTCGATCTCCCGGTAGAAGTAGAGAACCCGAAAAGCTATCCTCCGGCTTCTCGAAAGTTATTCACGTGTCACAATTTGTTCCCACACCGACGAGGCTAGACCACTTCTCGTGGAAATGCCATAATGTCAGTAGGACCAGGCCTCAAGCAGAATTGGCCGGGCGACTTATAGTAGCCTATCCAAGCCCCGAGGGTTAGCACCCCTAGGTTCACCTCTCAGAGCCAATTCCAACTTTTCAACAAAGGCTTACGCAAAATGCGCTAACGGGACTCATCAACCGATACCCTCCCGAGACGACACGCGAGTAATCTTTGCCTTCCAGCGTGGTATCAATTCACTTCGGAGGGAGAAGAAACATGCAGTATTCGGGCCTAACGGCAAAGACCTGAACCCTGCTATTGTTGACTTTCCTAGGGATCAAGGGACCAGTAATTCTCCGAGGAATGTAGACTTGGAGAAGGGACGCAGTACACGATAGACGCGAGCACCCCGATCTTGGTGGATAGTGGGATGCCTGGATTCCCTTTTTTTTGTTTCTGCGGGGAGTTAATAATTTGCTACGGTAGTTTGCCTTCTTCCTTGATAACCGTTGGACTTTTACCGCTGAGAAAAGCGCCATGCATGGCAGGGGCGTTTCAAGTGAGAGGTTTAGATAGTTTAAACTGCTGGTCTACTATCCGGTCTGAGCAGAAATAGGTATCAGATGTGTTATTCACAACTTATCACTCGAGATTTTGATCAGGGCGTGAGTCAAAGGATGGTGCAAATTTCTCTCTTTTACTTTCTTTGGCCCGGGGGGATCAGGGGATGGGAGGATCAAGACTTCCCTTTTGAACATTCTACTCGATTCCAGTGTCGAGTTATCTTCCATGATTGAAACTACGATATATCTTTCTTGCTTCGTCGTGAATATTCAAGACATTATCGGTCGATTAGAATAGAAGATCGCATGGTCTACTCCGCCCTCCGCTGCATGAGTACAGTGCGGACTAACCAGCGTGCGAAGCCCACAGGTTGTAGTGGACCCACATCAATATTGCGGATCTGTGGGCTTCCCATCTCCCCAATCTCGCCTCTGGGAGGCTGTGAAGGTTGTCACGGATGGCATCATTTGATAGGTGCCGATTGAGTGGGACGGGCCGCCGTGTAGTATAACTGAGGGTGAATTGGGGGAAGGCGGACGGTGGGAAGGTTCAATTTGCTGATGTTTACTGTATTCATTCTAGTCTGATAAGTTGGAGGATGGTAGTATGTTTGCTTGATATTGATATTAATAGTATCGAGCCCTAAGCCGTGATAATCATTGTCTCTTCCGTAGTATTTTCTTTGCCAGGAAGGTCTTGGCATACTTTAGGAAGGAGTATATTAGGGGTGCCACCTCCACCCCCCTCTTTCTCTTCTTTTTTCCTTGCTCCCTTTCTACCTACTCAATCCACTACTACTACTGTGAGTTTTTTCAAGCTACATTAGACTTTCACTTTGTGTTTGCTGTGGGTGAGAGGGTGATCAACTGGGAGGGATGGAGGATGACTAACAGAGAGAAGTAGCAGGTGGTGGGTTCAACAAAAACAGGGAGAAAGATCCAGAAAGACATGTTTGAGCAGGAGAAAGACCCAGGGAGATACGCAGGAGAAAGATACAAAAGAGCACAAAAAGAGTCTATCTGGGGGAATTTTTTACACTCTTAGGAGCTTGATACCTCTGGGAAAACTCAAGGTACCTTGGTGGAGGGAGTCGCAGGAATCTGGTGGCACTGGCAGAATTGATAGTTACTTATAGTTGGAACTGGTAAGCAATCCCCAACTTCTTTTAAGAAGTTTAAGGATTGAAAACTATAGGCCAGATGCTGCTAATGAGCTTATCAACTACTAGCAAGGGGACTACTACGGAGTCTACAAACTCAAATAATGAAAGTCCCCTACTCCGATAATAACCATGAATCCCACTTTGACTTCCCTACTAGTACTAGTATGAAACGGTGGATACTCAGAGAATTGGAGAAGAAATCTGAAGAAATTTGCCCCTTATCTTTTTACTCAGACTTTAGGTAGGGGATTCCAGTTACTTGTAGTGCTTGTCTTCATGTATCACATTCTGGTAATCTGCGATGACCTCATTCAAGTTGGTAATAGAAATTGCACGAGGCAAAGCCACCATATTGCAAAATCAGGTTGTTCGTTATGACCTGGTTCTGCTCTACATGGGCTACATTTATACTAGTCGTAGTCCCAGCTTTAGTAAGAATCTTTAATCCCCGCATTTCCAGCTTCTATGTACCCCCAGTATACTCGAGAACAATATCGCACCGTGCAGTCCGTCATAGCCCGGATCACCCCCTCAGCACGGCCATCAGAACAGCCCATGATATCTTATACAGCAACCCCAATCGGTGATCACGATTCCAGCACCGAACCCCAAAAAACCAAACATCCCACAAACATGAAACAAAAAAAACAAAGGACACAAGATAAAATAGTGATACAATCAAGTCCCTCGAAAATATCCAGCCCCCAATCTAGTAAGAACGATGACTCCCCCGCCCGTCAGTACCATGCATACGTCTCGCCCCGGCGGCCTGCGATACGGACCCCAATCAGCACCAACCAAACGGCATATACAAAAGAGAGATAGGACCAATCGCACCTTAACACCGGGCCGATGCGTCAAACTTCCCTTGATCCTCATGAGGGCTCCCGAGATCTTATCCCCGATGCTCGGGCGGCGCCTGTGATGGCGGGCCGGCGCCGCCGCGACCGCGTGATGATGGCGGCGGCGGGTTGTCCTCGGAGCGGTGGTGGTGACGACGGTTCTTCTGCGCGTGCGGCCCATGAGGCGGGAGAGGAGGGATGGCTTGCGGGTATGGGTGGTGGCGGTGGTGTGGTGGTGGTGGCGGGCGTGTGAGGTTCTCATTTTGTTTCTTTTTCTCTCTTACTTTTCAACAAGTTGTAGGATGGGGAGTATGATAAAAGTTATTTTGCGTGATTGGGAAATGCGTTCTTGATGGGAAGGGGGAATATTCTATTCTTCTCACGAGGATGAGGCAGACTTATAGATAAATTCCTCCCCCAAGGGCTTTGGAAAGGGCAAAACTTGTATCGAGATTAGCAGCAGAACGGCCAATCCAGGAACTTGTTCTTCATCACTTCTAGAAGTTGGTTCCGTCACGTCGAAAAGCCTCCCTCTGCGCGTCACAAGCGAGCGAGAAGGACGGGATGACGATCAATCTGACGTCGGAAGATCGACGTGACGTCACAGGTATTTCCTCTTACAGTAACGCTATAATTAGCCGATCGCACAACAACCAACTTTATCCAACGATCGAGTACAGTAGCAGGTAGGAGCGGAGCAGAGCAGAGCACCGTACTGAGTATGATTTACCTCCCAAGGCCGGTTACAGGAACCTGCGGTTCCGCATCCGAAACGTACTCGTACTCGTAGTCCTTCTCATCAACTTCCCGGTTTCATGGCCGAGGAGCAGACCATTCACAAGCACTTCAACAAGCGCCTCCCGCCCCAGCCACGTCCTCCCACCCAACCACGCGTCCAAGGGCAAAAAAACCATCAACCGGCAAATACCCACCCTCCCGTCAGGCAAAATAATATACTCGTATACAGTACATACCTGCGCAGCACTAGGCAATCAATAGTATGCGAAATGTGTGGTGAAAAAAAAAAAGGAAAAAAAAAAAATCTGCAAGCACCCAAGCGCCGGTATAATAGGAATATATACCCCCGTTTCCGGTTCAGGTAACATGTCGGGACGAGTACGAACACCCACCAGGTTCTACACACCAAAATTACCGCAGGCGCACGACGACAATGAAAAGCCAAGAGTGCGGAGATTGAGGAATATGTTACGGCACTCGAGTGCAGGAGTAGACAGTACGAGTACAGGGCGGTAGCGCGGGGGAGGACGTACCGTCCGTCCCATGCCAGGGGGAGCAGCACGGTAGTATCAGGCCCCCCACTATACGAATCTGTTGGCGAGGGATCGGAAATCGCGTCCACGTGGGGAGGTATCCCGCGCGGGGGGGAAGGATGAAGACGGGAACGTGGAATGAACGCTCGGTGGGCGCGTGTTGCTGTGAAGCGAACCAGAGTGCTCGATTCGCGATGGGGGTTACTCTCCGTATCTCCCCCCGCGATCTATGGGTTTATCCATAATCCCGAGAAGGAAAGAGACCGGATACCGGTATCACGCGGTCATGCGATATCACTCGAGTATTTTTTCCCTCCTCCAGCCGAGAATGCTCGGCGGTTGGAGGAGGCGCCCGAGCGGGCAGCAAGCCTCCACCGCCATGAGCGATACATTCGGACGAATGAGGGTACGATTGGTTGGCTTTTCGGACATCCGCTGTCGCCGGCGTGCTTCTCCCCTTCGTAATTACTCTCCCTGGAATGCGATATCTAGGTTATGATGGGCATGGGAGGTTAATTTATCGACGCTGGGTCGAGTATTCCTACGAGTGTAGTACCTCACCGCAAGTCGTAGGCTAGGGGGGTATTTTTCCGGGAATATGATACGACCGGGACTCCAAAAGGACGAATCTGACCACCAAGCCCCATTCAGCCTACCACCCACACAGATCCCCCAAGACCGCTCATAAGTGTCGGAGCCAAACATCTACCCCCCGGCACCTTTCCTCACCGCCAACCTAAATACCGTGAAATTACGAGATTGGTGTAGGACCGCCCATCCTATTCCCGCTACACTCCCATAATATCCACCCCACCCCCAGCTCAATTCCCAATGCCGCCCAGTGAGGGGCTCACAGTCTACCCCCTAGAGGCGTTAACGGATGTGCGAGCGGCCCACCTTCCCGGGCACGCCGAGTCAGCACACGTTAATACGGAACCGTACTATTACCCAACATCCGTCATAGCGAAGAGGCCCCTAACCTCATATAGTAAACACCAGCCCAAGTCAACCCATCCATCCCTCTTTGAACCGAGGCCAAACCCATAGCCCATCTACGATACGGAATCTCCGTATTCCTGCTAGACCCGGGAGCTTGTCCCAGAAAGAAAAGATTTCATTCTCAGCCCTGTACCGCCGTATCAATGGGGGCCACAATACTAACTCCCTTTCAGCGGAAAACCAAAAAATTCAGGCCGCGGGGTATGATGTGACGCCCCCTGATACCGCAACCTTCAAACCCCACTTTTCCACTTTCCACCGCCCCCCAATACTACCGTCTCCGCCGGACCACGTACGAATCTGCCCGACGGTGAGCTCCATCCCCGCACCCAGCCTGCACCGCACCTCATGCGATGTGGGGTTGTGCATTAACATCGGTCCCGCTGGGCACTCCCGCTCCCACCGACTCCCCACCGGAAGCTCTGCCACTCGGACAGGATCCATCTCCGAGCCCTCACCACTTAACTCGCTACATAGGAGGGTGCACGGACGTCGAGCTATCATAGGGCGGGAACCTGCCTGGAGGCCAGCCGGCGCGCGAATGCCGCGAATGTTGGCGTGGATGGGCATGACGGTGGCCGAGAAGAGGGGGAGGCGTTTGGGTGTAAAATTACTATAGCTTGGAAGGATTGATTGGGTTGTATATCGCGAAGTTGGGGGTGGGGTCCATATTGTTGGATGTGTAATGGATAGATTATATATTTTATATACGGGCACTCACATAATTACACTCACTATATATATATACTAGAATTTCACGTTGGCGCATTCACGAAATAAACGACTATTCACTACCCTCTCACTCCTCTCCAGGAGGGGATACATGAGAGGAAAGATGTCATATATGATAGTTAGCCCCATACAAGCAAGCCGGAACAAAAGCGTATATAAAAAGTGCAAAAATATCACAGACTAGGAGGGGGTCAGCGAACAGGCCAAAATCACCGTTGCCAATACACTTTTAGTGTATCATCCCCGCTGAGCTCCGTGTTCGCTGGCCTCCCACCTAGTCTAAAAGGAAGTGAAGGGGAAAAAAGGCAAAATTCAAATCGCTATATACTCCCAACCAACAACCCCACCCGAACCAACCAGCCAAATCTTCACCCTACGAACCAACCAATCATAAAATTGAAATGGGAAAGGAGAAAAAATGAAACCGAGAGAGACGGCCCACCTCACTTATCCAGAGAGAAAGCCACTATATCCTACCCCAAGGTAAATGGAAAGAAGGAAAAGGCCTCCATTAAAACAAAGAGAAGGAGAAGGGAAAAGAATAGTCATTTCTTACATAATCCTCACCGAAGACCCTCAAGATTCAAATCTACGCCTTTTTCAACAAATAAAAAAGAAAAAGGAGGAAAGGAAAAAACGACATTGCTGGCAATAAACGAGAAAAAGGAATACGAAAGGAGGAATAATATTTATATCAAACCAGCGAATAGAACATAAGAGTAAAAACAACAAGTAAAACCTGCCGACGACCGATGAAAGAAAGACCCATACATGCGAAATTAGGTTGGGAGGGGGGATGGTATTGAAATGAGGCAGGAGGGAAAAAAGTCTGCCAATATTTTTCTTCGGCGCAAGATCTTG
>QLOI01001142.1:0-75379 GCA_003313605.1 Tuber umbilicatum
TTGGTTGCGTGTATCAGGATACTGCATGAACACTTCACGTCGGATAATAAACTAGCAGAGCCGCCAAACATTCGGTGGAATGTTAGCCCGAGGCCCAGAGGAGATGGGCATGCTCGCGATGGTGGTGAACTTAGGAGTGATGGAGAGGAGCTGGCAATATAATTCTTCTTAAGTATATGCGAGACCTCTTCTCCTAAGACGATCAACTATCCTCTCGAGAACTTATTGAGTAAAGCTGCGGCTTAACGATATTAAGTTTCACCGTTAAGGTTTTCTATCTTACATATTTGTTCTTCACTTTGAGTACGAAGAAAGCTTCGGTACGGCCGCATACTTGGGATCCGTCTTCCCACCGGGAGCCCCCGTTACACAGAGGTAGAATAGTACAAATGGGTTTCCTGCCGTGGCGAAGTAAACGCTGAAGGTTTTTTATCCTACAGTGCTGAGTTCTAGAAAGAACAGAGGAAAATTAAAAAGACTGGTGACGAGATTGTGGTGGAGGGAGCTCGTGTTAGGCTTATGCAATTCCAACACCCCCCTCTGGCCCCGATGTAGGGCCCGGACGTCGCCTGCAGTATGGTGTGAAGTTGCTAGTTACCAGCAAAAATCGCATAATTGGCAGCATCCTCATAACACCGTATACGTCGTCGCCGTCCGTCCGACCGGAAGCTGTTCGCAGGATATATGAGAGGGGTAGTGTGCACTGCTCATGCAACTGGAATCCACTATATGATACCAATGATATCTGCATGAGCAGAATAGCCTGGCGAATCAGAAAACAATAGCACTTCAGGTTGACCGACTACTATAAAGTCATAGGTCTGCAAAACGGACGGGAGTTAAGCAGACGTAGCTGTAAGCCCATTCTCGCTAGACAAATCAAAGCAGCAATGGAGCACTAAGCCTACCTACTCGACGTAATGATAATGTAGTCAGGCCTCTGTGTTGTCAGCGTTGTATGAAACTGAGATTGATCACCTCAATGGCCGAGGAACGACTGGTGGGTTCGCATCTGGGTGGCATACTCAGACTGAAGTTCATATGGCAAGGGCATCGTTTACTTCTGACTGGCGGAGTCTCGTACAACCTCAGGTAGACGAAGTAAAATGTCTCAAATGACAAGAAGTGTGGAATTGTTCAGGGTCTACGAGTATTCGCACTTAAGATACCTAAGACGAAAGTTGACTAGTTATGGCGAAGTTACTTAGCTAGTATAGGCATTCGAGGTACCAGCCGCGGAAACTCACGCGGGATATAAATATAAGAGTTCCACCCCCGCTATTAGAAAATACAGCAACGGAGTAGAGATCTTATCAATATACCAAGTTATTACCTACACTTCATACTCTTAGTAGTTTTAGCGAAACGAGTATTAGCGATAAATTCACGCCGCCTTCCTGACACGACTCCGTTATTGAACAATTCCACGCTTAACCTTACTCTACTGAGCTCCAAGTTGGTTACCCGCAACAATCGGGCCATTTCCTTTTCACTTGTGGCAGGGACTGGGCGAGGACGACATGGTTGTGGAGAAAAGGCTTTCCCTTTGAGGGGTAAGCGAAGAAGATGTGAGAAAGGGTTTTTCGCCAATGACCGAAAGGCTTGGTGAAAAACTTGGTCTGGTTTTTTCAATTGCTGTGGTTGTAATAGAGACGGAGCATGATATTGTTTACACACTCCGACGTGAATATCGTCCTCATGGTGAACGGTGATATGTTGAAATGCATACAGCGGACTGGTGGTGGGACGTTCAGGTAGATTGCCGAACGGCTTATCCACTCCTACCTGATGAAAACAGATGCTAAGTGACAATAGGAAACACTTTCGCACGGCGCGACGGTGCTCTCAATTATAGGAATGTCGGATCAGACACACCTTACCAACTTCTACAGTGATAAAACGTGTGGCCCGTGTATGTTACCATTGGTCAACTCCTATCCTCCATGCCTCAGAGACCTGGGTCGCTGGTAGTACTCCTTCTTGCACTCTTACCTGTCCTGCACAAAACCCCACAGTCCTCTTTGGCAAATAATAGTCAGAGAGAAATCAATGCCTACATACTACACGGTGTATTCGATCTCCTCTTGGTGCCCTTACAAGGCGTAGCCCTCGAAGGCGTAGCCCTCGAAGGCGTACTGATTAATTGTGCCGATGGGACACTCTAAGGCTGTTTTCCTATCTGGTCCGCTTGAATTGCTGACCATATAGAAAACATGGCATTAAAAGCTCTAAAATCCAACGCCTGTCCTAGATGCAAGATATCATCAGATATGTTAGGGTTTCGTATCCAGGATGTATATCTCACCAGAGATTACGAAAGATACTAGTGTCTGGGCCGGGGAATTCAGGATCGCTCAGGGGAGATCTACAAGCACAAGATCCAAACCAGGTTCGACGCTTTAGGTGTCAAGATCTTACATAATATGTTTTATGGCCTTTAGCGCGTATTGGCCCCCGATTTTCACAAGCCTGATTTACTCCATACCGTTTACCTTGGACTATTAAAGCACATGATGCATTGTGTTCAAGCATTTCTCTAGAAACATGCACGGCTGGAAGGGTTTGATTATGCCTGGAAGGCCCTACCCCCATATGCGTAATTCTTCCTCCCCAAGAAAACCTACCGTGAGGTCACACAATGGCAAGGAAAGGAGATGAGGAACAGGCGGCGATGTCTTTTGGGAGATCTCGCAGTAGCATTATGACAGCCTTACTGCACTCAAGTGATACCTTTTAAATGTTCTCTGGCCTGCATCCAATTGCTACTAGATTTTAGTATGATAGCCCACTACCGAAGTCACACACGTGAAACCAGAGGCTACAGGGAACACCATGTTGATCGATTTCACCCAACTAAAGATATCTTGCTAGAGTTTTGGGTAACTAAACCGACACTCACCAAGGTTGACGACCTGCAGAGAAAGCTGCGATAACAGAGAACGGATGTGAACCAAACACAGGGTGGAGTAAAGCGACATCTTCTTCAGACACAGGATCGAGAGGAAGAAGACGACCGACGCATGGAATTAATCAATGCGGAATCACATTTCAACTTTATAAACATGCATCTACAGCGTCACTTTAGCCATCATATATCAGTTGGGGACCATTGCGATGTATTCTAATGAGTTTGAGGAGCTCGCACATAAGGAGTAAATTAAGAATGGACGAAGACATTCACATGAAAGTGATGCCGCGCGACAGATCTTGCAAAGCTATAGGCGACAACATGGCATCCGAATGAGACTAATGAACCTGGAATCCATTCAACGTCAGGAGTCCAAATCCCAGTGGACATCTTCCTGATTTTGGACACCCGGAGCAGTGAATCTGGGCCCCGAACGGTGGAGGTGACTGAACGAACAACGTCTGGAAGGTGCAAACCTTTTCAATATTTGCAAGGTCTTGGACATCCCGAGCGAGACAATGAGTGCCAAATTGATTACACATAGTCGCCAGAGCCAGGCCTTGGAGCGACGCCTTCTGGGAGACCCTGTAATAATTCAATAGCTTCACGTCAAGCTTATGACACATCTTGAAGTCGTGGTTCTATTGTTCCCAGAAAACCATGATTACGACATCCACCGGGCACGATCTGCAGGCACTAGCCTCTTGCAGAACCAGGCCAGTCGTAATGAGCAGGTTTAGCGGCAGACTGGTGTGGAAGAAATGGATGGGGCACTCCGGGACCGGCTTCCCGGAAAGGTTATAGCAGTCTTAAAACTCCTAGAAGACAGGGACCCCGGCAGAGTCTACCTACTTGCGTATATTCAGATGCTCAATGATCTGCACTTTAGACGCCCATCAGAGTTCCATGATCTTGTCACAGTCCAGCTCAAGGTAGATGCGCTAAAGTTTACAATTGTCAACATTGGTACAATACACGGCCTTACCCACCTTATCTCTAAGGGTGATCAACAATGGCACGTCAACAGTCAGATTGATTGAAGGACATTTGATGAGATTTACAGAAGAACGCCCAGATTACAGAAACTGGTTATACGTGTAGACCTTTGGCAAATTGCGACACTGCTAGTAGGAAGCTTGGATGGAATGGCAAACTGCTGAGAAGAAGCGCGAGAAGCAGAAAATATCACTTTATAGCAAGGCAGACGTTGAAATAATAGAGTTCTAATAATCGAGGACATTAACGATCAAGAGGTTGTAAGATCCTGTGACATAGTGAGCACAGAGGTGTGAACTGGGAACAGTCAGCCAATGCATACTAGTATGGACATGCAACTTCGGAGGGACAGATCGCACGTGATGAACTAGAGGATAAACGATTCCTGCAACATGCGGGGACGTTACGGGGGCTGGGATACAAGTGTGAGATATTGGGAGACCGGGGAGCGGTGAGGCATAGGTAGGGACATCAACATGACGGAGTAAGGTGGAGAGCTAGTGAAATCGAGTGTGGACGTTGTAAGAGTATTCAAGGTGTACCAGGCGCAAGGTGGCGATGAACGAGACACCTAGCTCTCGGCCAGAAGTGTTACTGGTAACCAACTGAGAGCTCAGTAGAGTAAGGTTAAGCGTTTTAAGAGTTTGATAATGAAGTACTGTCAAGAAGGCGTCCTAATTTAATCGCTAATACTCGATTTCGCTAAAACTACTAAGAGTATGAAGTGTAGACAATAACTTGTTATCTTGATAAGATCACTTCTCCGTTGCTGTCTTTCTAATAGCTAGGGAGGAACTCTTATATTCATATCCCGTGTAAGTTTCTGCGGCCGGTACATCTAATACCTATACTAACTAAGGACCTCCGCAACAACAACGAGTCTTTCGTCTTATCAATCATAAGTGCGAAAACTCGTAGACCCTGAATAATTCCATACTTCTGCTCATTCGGCTTACTGTACTACGTCTTCCTGAGGCTGTGCGAGACTCCGCCAGGCGGAAGTAAACGATGCCTTTGCCATATGAACTTAGTCTGAGTATGTTGCCCAATTTGCGAACATACCAGTTGTTCCTCTGATACTGAGGTGACCAGTCTCAATATCGGACAACAATGACAACACAGAGGCGTGACTGCATTATCATTGGGAAGAGTTGGTAGGCTTAGTGCTCCATCGATTCTTTGATTTGCGGAGCGAGAATGGGCTTGTTGCTACGTCTCCTTAACTCCCGTCCTTTCTTGCAGACCTATGACTATTTGTAGTTGGTCAACGTGAAGCATCATTGTTTTCTGTTTCAGTAGGCCTTTCTGCTCACGCAGCTATCATTTGTATCATATACTGGATTCCAGCTGTATGAGCAGTCCACACTACCCCTGTCAGATATCCAGTGAACAGCTTCCGGTCGGATGGATGGCGACGACATATGCGGTGTTACGGGAAAGCAGTCAATTTCGCCATTTTTCCTGGCAACTAGCAACTCCAGAACGTACTGCAGGCAACGTCCGGGCCCTACATCGGGGCCAGAGGGGGGTGTTAGAATTGCATATGCCTAACAAGAAGGTAGAAGACCAGATAAATGGGTCAGGATGTGGGAAAGATGTAAGGAACAATCAGATCATCCAATGTGGCAATTCAAATGTGGCCTCGCTCAGGACGTTGTTCAGGCGTCTTCCCATATGAGTTGTCTTACATGTCGCTAGGGTCACAGAGTAAGACGTAAAGGGTGCAAAATAGCGTAGCGACTCTAGCCAAGACGCTGAGAATACAAAATTGCGTTGCGATGCACCCCTGGAGGTGCCGGACGCCAGAGGACATGACAACACAACTCTGGACGCAGAGGACGCACAGGACACAATAGCGATGCTAGACGCGTCCGGACCTATAGCCTATGCATCAGATCTAAAAATAATTTTTGCTGATACCCCTTACCCCACTTTGCTAGGCACTTCGCTTAGTATTTGCACGGTCAGCTTTTACGGTTTTCCGCTCAGCAGATTGCAGGGACTACCGTTTGCCGTAATTGGTCTTAGGATTTCCTTTCCCTGTGGCCTACATGGTTTCTAGTAGGGTCTGGTCTTCTAGCCAGCTTCCGTCAATCTCCCCTCTCGCTCATCTTTTCGGTATGGTGGTGATCTCCCATCCACTAAGTGACACTATCGCTCAGGGAATAAATGGACTACAATAGAGACAGGGTAAGACCCCTACTGTATTTATCATGGAGATGGCCTAGTACAGACACGAACACGATTTCGACAGTTGTGTGGTCTCCTGGATTAGCTCTCCTCTTTCCTGACCATGGTTGGATCAGCTGGTACACTGCTACCACTTCTCCCCTCCTGATTGCACCAGGTGTCATCGCTTTACTCCTTGGCTGGCATCCTACTGCCCAACTATTCCTAGCTGGCATCCTACTGCCCAACTATTCCTAGCTGGCACCTTACTGCCCCTAGCTGGAACCTTAGTGCCACCACTGTCGTTCATTTCCGAAGGACCTACGAGGATTTCCCGCTGGTACCATTCACCCTCCACGGTTGCCATATTTCAGCACATTGGGGTTCTTCCCCTCTAGTTTCTTCCCTACGTAGCTGGCCAGGGGTACACTTACTCCACTCAGTGCCTCCCCCAGCGCCATCCTTGTGCCAAGGTTTCACGTTCTGGGCCCTTCGTGCTCCTGTTGCCTTAGGTTAACGGGTTGTATTTTGGTTGGGAGGTGGTTCTTCCCTATGGTGTTTGGTTTTCTTTGGTGATGGTTCACTGTTGCTGGGGGATTTCCTCACGTTACTTGTCTGCGCAGGTTATTAGTACGTCTATATACCGGTTAGATACGTGACAGGAACTGTTTTTCCACCCATTTGCTCTATGTCGCTGAGAGGTTTTCTGCTTGGCTGTTGTGGTCCTTCTCCGGAGTGGGCATTGTTTTAACACCTTAGCTAGCGCTGTTTACGTCTGTTTTTTGTACCGATTAAATAAAATATAAAATTTGATTTCAATTCAAAATAATAATGGATCGCCATTACTTGCGCATCCTTCCTCCAAGTCTTTCCTTTATGGTTTGTTCAGCCACATCATGGACATCCCAGATCCTATTTACTGGCATCGTTGACGTTTTGACCTATGACCCTTTGCATTTTTTTTCCATTTTGCGGGCTTTTCGGCCTTTTTAGCTATATTCAACGTTGGGAATCCAACATCCCCTTTGGAGGCCTTGTATGCCGCTGGTTAAGCCTTGGTGTACTGCCTGCCTTTTTCAGTAGTTTTGTGTCAGCCCTTTTTGTCATCACCCTGCTTTGATTTTGTTGATTTGTCTTGGCTTGCATGCTCTCAGGTACATACTTGTTGATCTAGTTTCCATTCTTCCTAATGTTCCCTAATGTTCTCGCTATGATGCCAACTGTTCTGTGTTGAGATCATATTTTTTCTAGGACAGTCTTTCCAGTATCAGTAATAGTACCTTGTCTTCTAACTTTTTCGGTCACGCTTTTCTTTTTTTTTATTTCCCTCAGTTTTTCATTTGATTTAAGCGGTACAAGGAAGGAATGTGCAGCTCGCGCTATGAAACCTCAAAAACCTCCACCTGGGCCAGGGCCTCCCGAGCTGTCAGGAAACCCTTAAGGGTTATAAAAACCCTCCCCCGAAAGCCACCTCTCCCCAGTCACGAACCAATAAACCGCCACAAGAACGTACTAAAATCCAAAAGAATCAACCCGTCAGTGAACCCCCGAAACCCTACAAGTGAAAAACAACCCCCCAGATTCAACCCTAGCTGCGTCCAAGCTCTTGAACCAGAACTAGGCAGAACAAAGGGCCCCGGATGTACGGTAAAGGAGGTGCCAGGGGAAGGCAAGTGACTAGTAGGCCAATGCAGGTGGCAGAGGTGTGTGGCAGATCGAATCAGGGACCCCAGCCCTCTTGGCAAGCAAGATAAGCGGCAGTATGATGCCAGCAGGGTGTGAAAATGGGCAGTACGGTGCGAGCCAGTAGCAGTTGTTTAGGGTGCAAGCCAGGAGGAGGAGGAGGGTAGTAGGGTACCAGCCAGAGAATCCCAAGGCCAGGCGGGCTGGCAGAGGGAGGGAGGAACCATGTTGAAGTGACGGAACCAAGGTGGAGGACAAGAGGAGGCAGTAGGGTGCCAGCCAATCCGATGGGGGAGAGGAGAGGAGGGGTAGACCCAGGCGTGATCCAACTATCGGAAACGTGTTCGTGTCCTTCTAGGCGGTTCTCAAACACCCTCACACATCTAGGTTTATTACCACTACTCTCATGTAGTCCCTTTATTCTCTGACAGGAAGCGTCACTAAGTGGGAGGGATACCACCACCGGGATTTGTGAAGGGAAGGGAAGTGGCAAAATCCACTGTGGCCTTTCGGAAAAACCCCTGAGGGGATTCCCAGGTTTCCGCTTACCGCGAACTGTATTCCCAGCCGTCTGAAGAATCAAGAATGGGCATACCGGACCGTGCTGATGCTAAGCGAGGTGCGAAACAAAGGCGGGGAAGTGAAGGGAAACAACATCCTGAGATGCTGAAATGGGGTAGTAGGAGCGGTCTTGAGGGTAAACCTCAAGAGAGAACAGTAAAAATGATGCCCGAAGGCAAGGAAGTGACAAAAGTGATGGCCAGCATCCCCCAAGGGGGAGGGTGCTGGACCCGAAAAGTGGTAATAGTTCCTCTGGTGTTGAGTCGTTCTCGATTAGGAAGTAAATTTCAATGACCGGAGTTGTAACGGAGACGGAGGATGACTTTTTCCGCCACACACTACCAGTTAATTGTACCCTCATATTAAGGTTCTCTATTGTTAAAAATAGGTTGGAAATTTTTCCCTCATATTTAACCATATCCTTATCCCGTGGTACTTCATGGTCCTCTGCAGTACTGGCGTATCAGTTGGTAATTTCCTGACTGAAACTGTACCCAAGGATAACCACTTCTCCTTTTTCAAGGCCTAATTCTCCTGTCATAGTTTATCAATACCAATTCGTGAAGTGTGCAAGATTTTCTCCCTTAGTTCTACCAAGGGAATATAGTCTCGTAGGCATTTGCTTTTCCCAATGTTGTAAGATTCGTCAAAAGTAATCTTCACATTAGAGTAATCATGTCCCCAAATTCTGGTAGTTCTTCGCCTCCAATAGTTGCAGGGGTGTGGCATATTCCTTTGTTACACCGGCCATTCCTTCACTAACTGCGCCTATAACCAGTTACATTTGTTGGAAGTCCAAGTCTTTGTTAAGATCGCTCGTTGATCTCTCTTATTCATTAAATCCCTACTGTTGGCGATCCCTAATCGTATAGTTATCGTATACTATTCTCAAGAGTTGCGTTCAACTCTCCAGTCTTATAGTATTAACTATATTACTTATAAGTAGAGGAAGGATATTTGTTAAAGGGTAAAAGTCTTTATACTCATAAAGTTATAGATAGGAAATAAGTTAGATGGTTGCTTGAAGATCTATCTAGATGACTTTTTATATTTTTTTTTTTTTTTTTCTTATCTCAAGTTTTATTTGGTTTACTGGTACAAAAATTAATCCACATGCAGTAACTAGGCCATGACGGAAAAAACCAGCGAAGGAGAGTGAGGAACATACAAAAAACCGGAAACAGCAGAAAAGTAAGAAAACCAAACTCTAAGAACGAGTAACCAGTCGAAACACAAATGAGATCTAGGTACAGCGAGCCTAAAAACAAAATTCGAAAACTCAGAACGAGAGACCTGACACTAATCCACCAACAAATCAAGTTGTGGTGTGGAGGGGTAGGCCAAGCTACCATAAAACTACCCGGGTAAAGGGGGCAGGACTGAAGGACGCGACGGTAGACCAAAGGCCGAGAGAAAGTGAGATGTAACAGAGCCACAGGGAACACGGGAAAAATTGGCGCCATAAGAAGTAACAGGAAGGTGCCAGCTCGTGCAGGAGTGGTGGGGTTAAAGTGAGTTCGACACAATGGGCGGACACTGAAGACCACAGGGAGAAGAGAGGCAGGGTTGAAAGGAGACAAGCCTAAGGATAGAGAAGTGGCAGGTATGGCGCTAGCAGATCAACAAGTGGGGGACGGGCATATGAAAACCAAGCTGTAACAACTATCAGAAAACCCAGTCGTGTTTGTACTCAGTAGCTTTTATGGACCTCATTATTCTGAAGGTGTTTTACCGTGTCTCACAAGTAGTTCCTTTTTTCTGCGAGAGATAGCGTCACTTAGAGGGAGGGATACCAGCACCAAGCTGGATGAGTAGGGGAAAAGAGGATAGCGAAATCGACTGCGGCCTGGTGAAGGCAAATCGCGGAAAGCCGATGGTAAGATCTCTTACCGCAAACTGTATCCCAGCCGTCTGAAGCATACGCCAGGGGAGTGACCGACCATGATTCTATGAGAGATCAGAGAATCTGGTAGAGGAGGGACCACATGACGGGAGAATGGGGGCAGGCGAGATGAGGGAGATAAAAAGGAGGGTAGGGGGGACAAAAGGCCCGTTCTGTGGGGGAAGTGGGACTATTTCCAGAGTCTTTTTGTGAAGTGTGCCATGGAACTACAGATACCAGAATTCGAGACTCCACCTGAAGTGGCCATCCTTCTTCAAGTGTTTCGTCAAACAAATACCACATAGAGGAGATCCCTGGACTCTGTCAGTCCAGAGCTCATATCTCTTCGCGATGAAATCAAGGTCCTTCACATCACGGACCCCAACCGTCCTGTTGCCCCCACCACGGCCCCGTCGCCACCCCAACCTCCCCAAGCCTCAGGGACTCCGCCTGAGCCACCCGCCGCCCATGCTCCTCCTGCACCGCCAGCACGCATCCCCTCCTCTGTGTTAGGCATATGAAATTCTAACACCCCCCTCTGGCCCCGATATAGGGCCCGGATGTCGCTTGCAATACGGTGTGAAGTTGCTAGTTACCAGCAAAATTCTCGAAATTGGCAGCATGCACATAACACCGTATACGTCGACACCGTCCGTCCGACCTGAAGCTGTTCGCTGGATATATGAGAGGGGTAGTGTGCACAGCTCATACAACTGGAACCCAGTATATGATACACAAGATATCAGCAAAAGCGGAAAAACTTACCGAATCAGAAAACAATAATGCTTCACGTTGACCGGCTATAATTAAGTCATAGGTCAGCTAAAAACGGATGGGAGTTAAGGAGACGTATCTGCGAGCCCATTCTCGCTAGGCAAATCAAAGAAGCGATGGAGCAATAAGCCTACCGACTCTACGTAAAGATAATACAGTCATGCCTCTGCGTTGTCACAGTTGTCTGAAATTGAGACTGATCACCTCAATAACAGAGGAACGACTGGTATGTTCGCATTGGGGCGGCATACTCAGAGTAAGTTCATATGACACAAGCATCGTTTACTTCCGACTGGCGGAGTCTAGCACACCCTCATGAAGACGGAGTAAAATTAGGCCGAATAACCAGAAGCAAGAAATTATTCAGGGTCTACGAGTGTTCGCACTTAAGATTGATAAGACGACAACCAATAGTTGTTATGGAGGAACTTAGTTAGTATAGGTATTAGATGTACTGGCCGCAGAAACTCACACGGGATATAAATATAAGAGTTCCTCCCCAGCTATTAGACAAGCAGCAACGAAGAAGAGATCTTATCAATATAACATGTTATTACCTACACTTCATACTCTTAGTAGTTTTACCGAAAACGAGTATTGGCTTCATAATTACGACTCCTTCATGACAAGACTCCGTTATTAATTTTTCGAACGCTTAACCATACTCTACTGAGCTGTGAGTTGGTTACACGTAACACTATATTGATATTCTCTCTGTCACTGAGGCATGATCAACAATGTTGTCAACTGATCTTGACAATACTTGCTATTATCCTGTGTTATTACATGTTCTTCATCTTAGGAAACACACAAGTCACGCAGATCTTATCTAAGCCCTTTCCCAGGTATTCAACAACTACTAAGGACGAAGAAGATTCCCACGATTTCGAACCAGACAAGCAAGGTAGACTTGCACTAACTTGTTCTACCGAATCTCCGGTAGGCAGACAAAAGAAAAGAAGCCGCAAAACGCTGAAGCAGCCACAACCGTATCAGGTCGAGCAGTCACCAAATTCACTTATGTGGAAACACCCTTTCGGTGAAATTATCCTAAACTTTGAAGATAAGAATACTTCTGCACCGTTGGCAAAAAGAGGCCCTTGAGGCTGGTAACCGTATGTCGTGGATCAACTACGATATCACTTGCAGCATGTACGCCAGAAGATTGAGGCTAGTGGGGTAAATTCGTCAACTGTTAAAATCCTACGCGATACAGTTGAAAATGACAGTTGGACAACTGAACAATTCCTTTTCTACCACGAAATCGAGGATTCAAAGTCAGGCCCAGAAAACTACCCAGATATGGCATTAAGGATTATGGGAGGAGACGAAGTTATGAGAGAAAGCTTGGATGATGAGGAAGTTGACCAAGTCTGAACTACAACGTCCTAACCACCACCAGCTCCTGGAAGTTACGTTCCAAGTCGAAGTGGAACTCCTGTTGTATGACCTTCATCAAGGGTAGAGAAAAGACGATCACAGTCTAAGATGAGGCGTTTGGTACAACCAACCCCCGGAGGACTAACAAAACCGTCTCTCAGTTTCCTCAAAAGATACACCACCCCACTCCAAGGGTCTCAAGCTAAGACCCGACGAAATGCAACAGATTTTATGATGGAACTTGACTCGGTAATAGGACGTATTGACCGGACGGCAAAGGAAAGTCAAGACCGACAGCACATTGCCTTCAATACACTCTCACACTCCCAACAACGCCTAGTGGCAAACTTGGAAGATGTACGAACGAGAGTTAAGGAAGGTGAGGAACTAGTTGACGAAGAGGTAGAAAATCTTCAAAAAAACCATGAAATGGTTACTTCGGCGCTCGGTAAAGCATGGGACCAATCCAAGCTGAGACGAATAACCGAACAAAGTAAGGTTCGGCGGCAACAGGAAAGGCAACAAGAAATTAGCCAGGAATTGCATAACAACATAGGGACAACTGACGCCCAATCCCTCGCACGAGACCTCTTATGGGAAAAGGAAGTCAATACCCTACAATCACACCATGATGAATTGGTAAGAGAACTAGCTATGCAATAGGAGGAAAACGAGGATGTGAGATCACAAATAGCAAGAAACCAGCACGTCAATAGGGGATTCGAAGCCCGGAAGGATGCAGAAATTCGGGAATTGAACAGAGTGCTGGATAAATTGTTGGCACAAGTCAATCAGCGACCATCAATGACCAACAGAGAAGCAAGCAGTCCGCCTTGGATCCCTGCACTTAAGGACAGCCAAGATTCTCAAAAGAATCAAAAAGACAGTGGAAAAGCCCCTCAAGGACAAGAGGCAGAAGCGGGACCTAGTGGAGGAGGACAAGGACCACCTCCCGGTCCACGAAATAATCCTGGTGACGACGACGATCAGGGTATGTCATCAAGTAGTTCTTCAGACAGCGAAAGCTACAAGGACCCAGATGAAGATCGAAGAAGGTGGAAACTAAGGCAACAACGAGCCAGGTGGGGCATGACGCCCAAAGAAGACCTGGATTACGATCGAATGGAACTACTTATAGAAGCCGTAAGCAAAGGATTGGCCAGTGCCGAAAGAAAGGACGCCACACTGCTTTAAGTCTTTGAGGCGAAGGATTACCAAAACGTGAAGACATAGCTACTTCAATGCGATGATTATTTCTGACAAAACCCCCAACATTGGGAAAAACATATGGATAGGATACAAAATGCCATCAGTGGAACAAAAGAAGAAAATATTGCCCATTTCACGAATTGGTATCGATTCGCTATGACTGGTGAACTGGGCCATAAAAAGGTTGAAGGACACCGTCATTGGCAACGATTTTGTCAAGAATTAACGAACGGGTATGCCAGTACCGCAGAAGACCGCGAAGCACTTCGAGATATGGATAAGGTTAAATACGAGTAAAAAATTACCACCCTCATATTAAAAATGGAGAACCTTAACATCAAAGTGCAATTAACGGGTATTGCATGGCGAAGAAAGTTGGAAGAAAAAGTCCCCCTGCAAATATTGGAATGGTTATCCAGGAAAAAATATGACCTCGATGATGAATGGATAAGCGTGCTAAGGGAATGTGGCGAACATTATGAAGAATGAAGACTAGATCAACGAGTTTCTACAAAAGAGAGCCACATCGAGACAGCAAAAAGAAAGGACCGTGATGAAGAAAAGGGGGGAGCCAAATTCAATAAAAAGCGCAATCAATATACCAAAGCAGAGCGCGCAGCATATAAGGCGGCCAAGCAAGAAGGTAGGACCTCAACGTCGAATAAGAGTGAAAAATCAGGAAGCCCTACGGAGTGGGAAAGGATGCACAAGAGCATGCCGCAAAATCTCATCAACAAAAGAAAGAAAAATATGGGGTGTACACGATGTGGGTTAACAAACCACAAATGGAAAACTTGCCGGAAGGATGCGCAAGTAACGGCTATCCAACGGGCCCCTTGGAAAGGCACTCGTAAGGAGCACTGAAATGACCACCAATGAAATAAAGGACGTCCACGAGTAAATTTGGTTAATGGAACCAAACTGCCCCCACAAAGGGCACAAGTCACAAAGATTGAAAGGCCCACACGGGTTTGGGAAAACCATTCAGACCATGAAATGGAGCCCTAAGGAAATTTGGCACCGACGGCGACGGCGATCGGGTAGTCTATGTGACTGGTGCTAAACAGGCACGCTGATCCATAGAAATCGAAGAAAACGATGTGAGGAACACCTCTCCCAACCACCAGTGGTGAGGACCCCCGACACATCAACCGGGGAAAATTGATGATGGTAGTCGGACATGTGTTCTGGAAACACAAAGGTCTCCGATAAGGACCAACTTGGGATTAAAACAAAGTCAGAAGAAATCATACTAGGGAGAGTCAGTAGGGGCGAGGGAGACGCGCGTGGAAGTAACGAGGCATATTTCACTCGACAGCCATTATCGACTGTATTCGAGACAAGGCTCTAGCCCTGTTACTCACGAGCGCAGTCTTCTCTGAATTGATTTGATGGTACCAACGTATGGATTCTTTGATGGATATGATCTCATGAAATGAGGGTGGAGAATAAGCGTGGGAAGGATAGACCATGGTAATCGGCCAGCCCTATGAACCCGGTGGTAATACAATGTACCTATCTGGATGATCGTGGATACCCCCCAGAAAGGACCTGCAGGTTGTAAAGGCAGGATGACAGGGAACCCTTCGGCAAGGGATAAAGACCACTAGTAGTGGGCTGCCTGATGACCAAAAGATTGTGGATTAAGAAGAGGGCACGCAACCCAATAACTGCTCGCCCTCTCCTCGAGTATTGGTGAAACGCCAAAAGACCAAGATAAGAACCCTATTAAGAAAAGGCTAACAGGAACTAGTTTGGCTAAGGAGGTCTGATTGACCGAAACTATGTGGGCATGGTCTCAAACATCTACACAATGTCCGAAAAACGAGTGGCCGACACATTCGTTGAACATCGGAAGAAACTAAAAAACGCCGCGACCCAGGCGTTATAATTGTCTAAAGGGCATCACGCATAACGAAACAGAAGGAAAAAGAATCCAGGTTCGCGTGTTATTAGATTCTGGTTCCAATATCTTCTGAATCAATGCTCGTCTCTTAAGGGAATATGATATTACTTGTAAGACAAGACAAAATCTGACAGAAATCTTAGGATTCGACAGCTCGGCCACCGCAAGCGGCGGCAAACATTTTACTGGCCCATTTTGTTAGAAATAGGGACTAATTTTCACCAATCGGAGATCTCCTGGAAAATTGCAAATGCGGGGAATTATGACCTTATTATTCCTTTCGGGTGGTGTAAGGAACACGACGTGACGAATATTGAACAACCGGAAATATGGTATTTTTCCAAAAATCTTTTCCGGACCACGACATTGATGAAGGACGGGGGGATATGTGGGAGTATGCCGTAGCAGCAGTTTTCGATCCTAACGCACAGGTCATAGGACGAATACAGTGCAAGAATGAACCAGTCGAGAACATCAAACATAAGGTCCCCAAGCAATACCGCGATTATGTTAAACTATCCGAGGAGGAAGTTGCCACACAAATGCCTCCTAGAAGGAAATGGGATCACGGCATCAGAATTAAGGATGGGGAAGAACCGCCTTGCGCGCCAATTTATCCGTTATTGGCAATGCAACTAAAGGAATTTCGGATGTACTTGGATGAAATGCTACAACAGGGGAAAATCCGTCTAAGTCAATCACCTGCGGGCGCCCCAATTCTCTTTTTCCAAAAGCGAATGGTAAACTTCGACTCTTAGTCGACTACCGAGGATTGAACTCTGTCACCATCGCAGACAGATACCCAATACCTATCATGAGGGAACCCAGAGATCGTGTGGAAGGATCCAAAATGTTCTCCAAAATAGACCTTAAAAAAGGATACTACTTGGTACGAATAGCCGCAGGTGACGAATGGAAAACAGCGTTCCGATGCCGTTACGGCCACTACGAATACATGGTAATGCCGTTCGGATTGCTTGACGTGCCCGCTACTTTCCAATCCATGATGCATGAAATGCTACGTGAATTTCTAGATCAAGGGGTTGTTGTCTACTGAGACGACATTCTGATTTATTTGGAAAACGAAAATGACCATATTCAACAGGTTAGAAAAGTTCTACAGAAACTATAGGAGAACCAGCTAGCGGTCAACCTAGAAAAATCAATAATTTATGTTAAAGAAGTTGAATTTCTCGGTTACATTGTCAATACCGAAGCAGTGGAAATGAGGGGAAGAAAGGTTAAGGCCATAAGTGAATGGAAGGCGCCCACTTCGGTTAAAGAAGTCCAAGTCTTTATAGGATTAGCTAATTTTTACCGACAGTTCATTCAAAATTTTTCCGCAATTTGCAAAGCAATCACGGAAACCTTAAAAGGTGAACCAAAGGACTTATATTGGGGCACAGAGCGAAATATGGCTTTCGAAATCTTAAAAGAAAAATTTGTTACAGCACCAATACTTTGTCATTTTCATCCTGGACTAGACACAGTAGTCGAAACAGACGCAACGGATTTCGCTCTCGCTTGCCTTTTATCACAGTTCCAGGAGAGGAATCTCCATCCAGTGGCGTTCCATTCACGAAAATTAAACTCCACAGAACGAAACTACGAAATTCATGATAAGCAGTTACTAGCAATAATAGAAGCATTTAAGGAACGGAGACATTACCTTTTAGGCACTGAAAAACCCGTTACAGTTTATACGGACCACCAAAACCTACAACACTTTCTCACCACAAAGAAGTGGAACGGGAGGCAGATCCGTTGGGCACAAGCGCTAGCAGAATATAATTTCAAAATTATATACCGGCCAGGTACAAGAGGAGGAAAACCTGACACTTTAAGTAGACGGCCGGAGTACCGTCTAGAGGAGGGAGCTGCGCTTAGCGAACAGTCTATTTTAAAACCATGACATTTTCAAATCCTTTTAACATTAGCAGATAGCGATGAGGATAAAGCGATAGAAATAGAGGAGGAGTTACCGAAACTCCACAACATACGTGTCAAGAAATTAAGCAAGACGCCTATACTACCAGTGAAAGGATCACGAATGGCAGCCGGTCACGACCTCTATGCAATAAACGATGCCCCACTTCTGGCAAATGGACAACGGCTGGTTGAGACAGGCTTAGCTTTCTGTTCACCTCAGGGAACATACGGCAGAATCGCCTCGCGCAGTGGGCTGGCCAGTAAAAACGGTGTCCAGGTGGGAGCCGGAGTTATTGACGCCCATTATACTGGCGAACTTAAAGTGTTGTTACGAAACCATAGCTTCAAGGACTACCAAATACGGAATGGTGACCGCATAGCACAACTGATAGTAACTCAAATCGATTCTCCTAAATTGGTGGAAGTCAGGGAGTTAGATCAGACAGAACGCGCGAGCCAAGGGTTCGGAAGTACTGATTGTATTCCAACACGGACACTAGCGACAGAGACGGCTCTGGTTACGAAAGGTATACTACGGGCGGATGTAGAAACTAATAGTTATTTCGACAAACTAGACGATTTATGAAACCCCCAGTCAAAACAGGGAATAGTTTTAATGTCAAACTGCACCATAGCGCAGATAGAAACGAAGGTGTTCGCTACTGAATTCCTTGACCAAGTCCTAGCGGCTGTGGAACAGGACGAAGAGTGGAAAGAGCGAAAAGAGGAATTAGAAGCCCTGACACGAAACGGGGGAACGTTACCTAAACAGTGGAAGGAAATCGAAAGGTTTCTATACTACAAAAGCCGCCTCTACGTGCCCAACAACAAGAACTAAGGAGGCTAATCGCGAAAGGATTTCTTGATTCTAAGGTGGCGGGGCATTTCGGACAGGAAAAGACCCTGGAAAAAATCGCGCGAGATTTTTATTAGAAAGCATTGGCAAACTGGATAAATGACTATTTACGATCTGGTGACGAATGGCAACATAATAAATCTCCACGACACTCCAGGTATGGGTTGTTACAGCCTCTCCAAGTTCCTTACGCGGCTTGGGCATCAATATCTACTGAGTTTATAACACACCTACCAGAATCACAAGGACACACACAAATTATGGTTGTAGTAGACCGGTTCACAAAAATGGCCCATTACATAGGCCTATATGAACATGCGACAGCCAAGGATGTGCCCAAATCCTTATTACATGAAGTGTGGAAACTACACAGGATACCATCCGACATAGTATCGGACATAGACGCAAAGTTTTCGGGAGAATTCTGGGAATCGCTTTGTGCGCAGTTGGGAATAAAAGGAAAATGTCAACCGCATACCACCCAGAGACCGACGAACAATCCGGCTGAACCAACCAAGTACTGGAAAGTTATCAGTGAAATTTTGTCAACTATGATCAGGATGATTGGTATCAACTGCTCCCATTAGCGGAACATGCATACAATAACAGGGCCACAAACGTACACAAACTGTCGCCTTTCTTCGCAAACTACTGGTTCCATCCCCAAACAGAGTGGATGAAAGAAAGAGAAGCTCAAAACCCTGGAGCCTCGATATACGCACATTGGATGAAGGCGAGACACCAAAAGGATGCAAAAACCTTGGAACATACTAGGGTAGCCATGAAAAAATATTATGATAAAAAGGCGATGGAACAACAAGACATCAAAATTGGTGATAAGGTGATGTTAAACGTGAAAACCATCCGCTCCAAACGACCATCTAAAAAGTTAAGCCCTAAACTTTATGGACCTTGGGAGATTTTAGAAAAAAGAGGCCGTTCATCATACAAATTAAATATTTCCGACCATTGGCATATTCACCCGGTATTCCATGTATGATTACTGGAACCTCACCAAATGTCCATTCGTCCAGGACGGGAACAACCTCCACGAGCCCCAGAAGAAATCGGGGGAGATTTGGAATAGGAGGTTGAGAAAATAGTGAAGAGTGAAATAATATCATACACTAGGAGGGTTCGCGGACGAAATGTTCGGATGCGTGAATTAAGATATTTTGTGCAATGGAAAGGTTGTTCTGAGGACGAGAACACTGGGGCACCGCCAGAGAGTATGGACCATGCTCTAGAGTTGGTGGAAAGTTTTGATAGGGAAAATCTGGACATGCCCGGTAGGGCAAAGGTAGAATAGTACGCAAAGGTTTTCCTGCTGTGGGCAAGTAAACGCAGAAGGTTTTTCACCCTACAGTGCTGAGTTCTAAAAAGAAAAAGAAGGAAGTTTAAAAAGACTCGTGACGAGCTTGTGGAGGAGGGAGCTCGTGTTAGGCATATGAAATTCTAACACCCCAATCTGGCCCCGATATAGGGCCCGGATGTCGCCTACAATATGGGGTGAAGTTGCCAGTTACAAGCAAAATTCGCGAAATTGGCAGCATGCTCATGATACCGTATAGGTCGTCGCGGTCCGTCCGACCGGAAGCTGTTCGCAGGGTATATGAGAGTGGTAGTGTGCACAGGTCATACAACTGGAACCCAGTATATGATACATAAGATATCTGCATGAGCGGAAAAACCTGCCGAATCAGAAAACAATAATGCTTCACATTGACCGGCTATAATTAAGTCATAGGTCTACTAAAAACGGACGGTAGTGAAGAAGAAGTAGCTGCAAGCCCATTCTCGCTAGGCAAATCAAAGAAGCGATGGAGCAATAAGCCTACCGACTCTACGTAAAGATAATGCAGTCATGCCTCTGTGTTGTCATGGTTGTCTGAAATTGAGACTGATCACCACAATAACTGAGGAACGACTGGTATGTTCACATTTGGGCGGCATACTCAGACTAAGTTCATATGGCAACAGCATTGTTTACTTCCGACTGCCGGAGTCTAGCACACCCTCAGGAAGTCGGAGTAAAATTAGGCCGAATAACCCGAAGCCAGGAATTATTGAGGGTCTACAAGTGTTCGCACTTAAGATTGATAAGACGAACAACTAATAGTTGTTATGGAAGAACTTAGTTAGTCTAGGTATTAGATGTACCGGCCGCGGAAACTCACACGGGATATAATTATAAGAGTTCCTCCCCAGCTATTAGACTACCAGCAACGGAGAAGAGATATTATCAATATAACAAGTTATTACCTACACTTCATACTCTTAGGTGTTTTAGCGAAAACGAGTATTGGCTACATAATTACGACGCCTTCCTGACAAGACTTCGTTATTAATTTGTCGAACGCTTAACCATACTCTACTGATCTCTCAGTTGGTTACCCGTAACACTCTGGTCCTCCCACCTGGGCCGCTGTCGCAAGGAAAGGCAGGAAGTGAAAACCTTCTCACACTCCCAAGCCTACTGCAACAGACGCGAAGCCCCTTGACCCTTCTAAGGCTCCACAGCCCAAGAAGTCCATCACCATGAGGGAGAGACGCCTTGTCATCAAACTTGATGGCTCCTCCCTCACCTCTACTGCCATCCAGCTCAGAGAAAGCATCAACACTGCCATCTCAGCAACCTACGTTCAGACTGTGTCGCTTGTAGGCGGTAATGTCACTCTTACTACCATGGATTATGTGAAGGCCTCCGCGCTTAACAGCAGGATCTCTTCCTTCCTCCACCTCATCCCTGGAACCACCACTGTGCATTTGGACACCCCAGCCACGCACCTCTTGGTCCATGGCATACCTACACATTACCCCCTGGCCACCATCGCCACTGAACTCACCACTTTCAATACTGGGTTAGCCCTCACACAGCAGCCCAGATGGCTCACCTCTGATATCTCCCGCGCCGGCAAAGCGGCCCCGACCATAGTCATTTCAATCACCGGCTCAAAGGCACCCAACTTTGTCAACAAGAGACTCTCCGCCTTCTCCTCCACCTACAGGTCTGAACGTTGCCTTCCTTTCAACTGCTTCACCCAGTGCTCAAACTGCCATCGGTTTGGCCATCATAGCGCCAAGTGCTCCAACCCAGCAACCTGTCGCTGGTGCACCATCGGACATTCTACTGGGGATCACTCTTGCCCCACAGCCACCTGTCGAGTTCGCGGTCGCCCTTGCAGTCATCTTACTGTCAGGTGTGTCAATTGTGGAGGACCCCATGACCCCCACCCGACCATCTTCCTTTCCCGCCCCCAGCGCCCTGGTTTGGACCCTGAGGAGGTGGAGGAGGAGGTCAGCATAGTTGGCACTTACCTCAAGTGGCGGGTTTGCTGGTTTTGTTTATTTTTTTTATTTTTCAACAGGCATCTTACTGCGCTATTCTAGACATGACATCAGGGCAGGTTTGTTGTCCTGCGATGTTCCTTCATTTCTAGTTGTGAGTTTGAGTCCTTGCTTTGGTTGGATTTATCCTTTTGACATCCGGTCCTTTTGTGACTAACCTGGCTACCCCTGCTGGTTCTTGCGGGGGATTTTCATTACTAGTTTTTGTTAGTCATCGTTTGCGATGCTAGCGGATATATTTCCGCTAAGCTGATGGAGGGGTGGAGAGTTTTGAGTTTTGGTGTTTCCTTTGTAATTGCATTGGAATTAAGGCTTGTTTTATGCCATAGCGCGTGCTGCATGTACGTTTTTGAGCCAGAAACAATAACCATATGATGGAAAAAAAAAAAAAAAAAAGTAGGGGAAGTGGGAGGTGCTAAAGCCCACCATAGTGGAGGATGGTGTTAAGATTTCAATCGTAAGGAGAATAACGGATATGGGTGATGTCCATCTAGACGACCTATCATTTTCGATTTTCCTTTAAAGTAATGGTTCTTATTTTAACTATCAAGGCAAGATGTTGCATGCAGCAGCTAGGCTATGTCATGCTCCGTCTCCATTACAGCCACAGCGATTGAAAACACCACACTAAGTATTTCGCCAAGGCTGTCTCTCATTGACTAAAACACCTTTCTCACAGCTTCCTCGCTTACCCCTCACAGGGAAAGCCTTTACTCCACAACCATGTCCTCCTTGCCCTGTCCCCCCCGCAAGGGAAAAGGAAAGGGCCAGAGGCCCAACCCAAATCCTCCCTCCCATGAGTCTAGATTCACACCCCTTGGTGGTGATCAAACTTCCCTCCCCCCCACCTTCCCACCGTTCCCTCCTGGAGAACCCGCCGCTCAAAAACGACCATGCAGCAACACCCAGCCCCAGCTCCCAGTCCTCACAAGGGATGGTGGAGAGATCGACCACATGGACCCCACCTTCTTTGAGAGTCTCTTTGTGAAGTGTGCCAAGGAACTCCAGATACCAGAATTCGAAACCCCACCTGAGGTGACCATCCTCCTCCAGGTGTTTGGTCAAACCAACACCGCATACAGGAGGGCCCTGGACTCAGTCACACAGGAGCTCATGGCTCTACGCGAGGAAATGGAGGTCTTTCACATCATGGACCCCAACCGCCCTGTTGTCCCCACCACAGCTCCCTCACTACCACAACCACCACTGGCCTCAGGGCCCCCCCCTAAGCCACCCACTGCTCTCCCTCCTCCTGCACCACCTGCACTTGTTCCCTCCTCTGGTCCTCCCACCTGGGCCACTGTTGCAAGGAAAAGCAGGAAGAGAAAACCTTCCCACACTCGCAAGCCTACTGCAACAGAGGCGAGACCCCTTGATCCTTCCAGGGCCCCACAGCCCAAAAAAGGTCTATCACAATGAGAGAGGGACGCCTTGTCATTAAAGGCGACGGCTCCTCGCTCACCTCTACTGCCATCAAGCTCAGAGACAGCGTCAACACAGCTCTCTCATCCACCTACGTTCAGACAGTGTCCCTTGAAGGCGGCAATGTCCCTTTCACTACCATGGATAACGTGAAGGCCTCTGCGCTCAATAGCACGATCTCCTCCTTCCCACACCTGATCCCTGGAACCACTACTGTCTATCTGGACACCCCAACCACGCACCTTCTGGTCCATGGCATACATACACAATACACCTTGGCCACCATCGTCACGGAGCTCACCACATTTAATACTGGGCTAGCCATCACACAGCAACCCAGATGGCTCACTTCTGATGACTCCTGTGCTGGTAAAGCGGCCTGGACCATAGTCATTTCAATCACCAGCTCAAAGGCACCCAGCTTCGTCAACAAGAGACTCCGTGCCTTCTCCTCCACCTTTAGGTCTGAATGTCGCCTTCGTTTTAACTCCTTCACCCAATGCTCGAACTGCCATCTATTTGGCCACCACAGTACCAAGTGCTCCAACCCAGCAACCTGCCGCTGGTGCACAATCAGACATTCCACTGGGGATCACCCCTGCCCCAAAGCCACCTGTCGTGTTCGCAGTCGCCCTTGGAGTCATCTTACAGTCAGGTGTGTCAATTGTGGAGGACCCTAAGACGCCCACTCTACCATCTGCCTTTCCAGCCCCCAGCGTCCTGGTTTGGACCCTGAGGTGGTGGAGGAGGAGGTCAGCATGGTTGGCACTTAACTCTACTGGCGGTTTTGCTGGTTTTATTTATTTCTTTACTTATCAGCAAGCATCTTACTGAGCTATTCTAGGCTTGACATCAGGGAAGGTTTATTGCCCTGTGATGTTCTTTCGTTTCTAGTCAGGAGTTTGAGTTCTTCCTTTGGTTGGATTTAATTTTTCTTTTAACATTCGGTCCTTTTGTGACTAACCTGGCTGCCCCAGCTGGTTTGTGACAGGTATTTTCACTACTGATTTTGTTAATCATTGTTTGCGATCCCTGCGGATATGTTTCCGCTTAGTTGATGGAGGGGTGGAGAGTTTTGAGTTTGGTTGTTTCCTTTGTAAATGCGTTGGAATTAAGGCAATTTTGTATGACATAGCGCGAGCTGCATGTACGTTTTTGAGCCAGAATCAACAAATATATGATGGAAAAAAAAAAAGGGCAATCACAAATACCACAGACGGCTGTGGGGCAGGAGTGATCCCCAGTGGAATGTCTGATAATGCACAAGCGGCAGGTTGCTCGGTTGGAGCACTTGGTACTGAGGTGGACAAACCGATAGCCGTTGAAGCATTGGGTGAACGAGTTGAAACAGAGGCGACTTTCAGACTGGAAGGTTGAGGAGAAGGGAGAGAGTCTCTTGTTGACGAAGCTGGGTGCCTTTGAGCCGGTGATTGAAATGACTATGGTCGAGGCCGCTTTACCGGCACGGGAGTCATCAGAGGTGAGCCACCTGGGTTCCTGTATGAGGGCTAGCCCAGTATTGAACGTGGTAAGTTCAGTGGCGATGGTGGCCAGGGGGTATTTTGTAGGTATACCATGAACCAAAAGGTGCGTGGCTGGGGTATCTAGATGGACAGTGGTGGTTCCCGGGATCAGGTGGTGGAAGGAAGAGATCCTGCTGTTGAGCGCATAGGCCTTCAGATTATCCATGGTAGTGTGAGTGACATTGCCCCCTTCAAGCGACACCGTCGGAATGTAGGTGGCTAAGAGAGCTGTGTTGATGCTGTCTCTAAGCTGGATGGTAGTAGAAGAGAGAGAGGAGCCATCGGCTTCGATGACAAGGTATCTCTCTCTCATGGTGATAGATTTCTTGGGCTGTGGAGACTTGGAAGAATCAACAGGTTTCGTCTCTGTTGCAGTATGCTTAGGAGTATGGAAAGGTTTTCTCTTCCTGCCTTTTCTCGCGACAGTAGCCCAGGTGGGAGGACGAGAGGAGGGAACATGTGCAGCAGGTGCAGGAGGAGGGGGGGCGGCGGGTGGCTTAGGGGGAGTCCCTGAGGCATTAGGTGGATGTGGTAGCGAGCGAGTTGTGGTGGGGGCGACAAGGCGGTTGGGGTTTGTGATGTGAAGGACCTCTATTTCTGCCCGAAGAGTCATGAGCATTTGAGTGACAGAGTCCAGGGCCCTCCTGTATGCAGTATTGGTTTGACGAAACATCTGGAGGAGGATGGTCACCTGTGGTGGGGTTTCGAATTCTGGTATCTGTATTTCCATGGCACACTTCTCGAAAAGACTCTGGAAGTAGGTGGGGTCCATGTGGTCGATCTCCTCACCATCCCTTGTGAGGACTGGGAGCTGGGGCTGGGTGTTCGTGCATGGGCGCTTTTGAGGGGGGGGTACACCAGGAGGGGACGCTGAGAAGGTGGGGGGGAGAGAAGTTTCATCACCACCAAAGGGTGTGAATCCAGATCCATAGGAGGGGGGGTTAGGGTTGCGCCTCTGGCCTTTGTCTTTACCCTTGCTGGAGGGACCGAGGGAGAAGAACATGGTTGTGGAGTAAATGCTTTCCTTGTGAGGGGTAAGCGAAGAAGCTGTGAGAAAAGGTTTTCAGCCAATGAGAAAAGGCCTTAGTGAAAAACTGTGAGTGGTTTTTTCAATCGCTGTGGTTCTAACTGAGACGGAGCCTGTGGACCTTGTAATGTCATTTTCTTTTTTACTTACTTTTTTTTTTTTCCGTCATATCTTTATTGATTCTGGCTCAAAAACGTACATGCAGCACGCGCTATGGCATTCAAAAAGCCTTAATTCCAATGCAATTACAAAGGGAACAACAAAACTCAAAACTCTCCACCCCTCTATCGCCTTAGCGGAAACATATCCGCAAGCATCGCAAACGATGACTAACAAAAACCAGCAAAGAAAATACCTGCCACAAACCAGCAGGGGCAGCCAGGTTAGTCACAAAAGGACCGGACGTCAAAAGAATAAATCCAATCAAAGACAGGACACAAACTCCCAACTAGAAATGAAAGAACATCCCAGGACAACAAACCTGCCCTGATGTCAAGCCTGGAATAGCGCAGTAAGATGCCAGCTAAAAAGTAAAAAAATAAACAAAACCAACAAACCCGCCGGTTGAGTTAAGTGCCAACTATGCTGACCTCCTCCTCCATCTCCTCAGGGTCCAAACCAGGGTGCTGGGGGCGGGAAAGGCAGATAGTAGTATGGGCGTCATGGGGTCCTCCACAATTGATACACCTGACAGTAAGATGACAGCAAGGGCGACCGCGAACACGACAGGTGGCTGTAGGGCAGGAGTGATCCCCAGTGGAGTGTCTGATGGTGCACCAGCGACTGGTTGCTGAGTTGGAGCACTTGGTGCTATGATGGCCAGACCGATGGCAGTTTGAGCACTGGGTGAAGGAGTTGAACCGGAGGTGACATGCAGACCGGTAGGTGGAGGAGAAGGCAGAGAGTCTCTAGTTAACAAAGTTGACTTCCTTTGAGCCGGTGATTGAAATGACTATGGTCGAGTCCGCTTTGCAGGCGTGGTAGTCATCAGAGGTGAGCCATCTGGGTTGTTGCTTGAGTGCTAACCCAGTATTGAATTTGGTGAATTCAGTGGCGATGGTGGCCAAGGGGTAATGTGTAGGTATGCCATGGACCAAGAGGTGCGTGGCTGGGGTGTCCAAATGGACGGTAGTGGTTCCAGGGATCAGGTGGAGGAAGGAAGAGATCCTGCTGTTAAGCCCGGAAGCCTTCACATTATCCATGGTAGTGAGGGTGACATTGCCGCCTTCAAGCGAAACTGTTTGGACGTAGGTCACTGTGAGAGCTGTGTTGATGCTGTCTCTGAGCTGGATGGCAGTAGAGGTGAGGGGGGAGCCATCACGTTTGATGACAAGGCGTCTCTCTCTCATGGTGATGGACTTCTTGGGCTGTGGATCATTAGAAGGCTCAAGGGGTTTCGCCTCTGATGCAGTAGGCTTGGGAGTGTGGGAAGGTTTTCTCTTCCTGCCTTTCCTCGCGACAGTGGCCCAAGTGGGAGGAGCAGAGGAGGGGATGTGTGCAGGGGTTGCAGGAGGAGGAAGGGTGGCTAGTGGCTCAGGGGGAGTCCCTGAGGCCTGGGGGGGTTAGGGTGGCAAGGGAGCAGAGGTGGGGGCAACAGGGCGGTTGGGGTCCGTGATGTGGAGGACCTTGATTTCCTCGCGAAGAGACATGAGCTCCTGAGTTACAGAGTCCAGGGCTCTCCTGTATGCGGTATTTATTTGACGCAACACTTGAAGAAGGATGGCTACTTCTGGTGGGGTCTCGAATTCTGGTATCTGTAGTTCCATGGCACACTTCACAAAGAGACTCTGGAAGTAGGTGGGATCCATGTGATCGATCTCTCCACCATCCCTTGTGAGGACTAGGAGCTGGGGCTGGGTGTTGCTGCGTGGTCGTTTTTGAGGGGGCGGTTCACCAGGAGGGAACACTGGGAAGGTGGGGGGGAGGGAAGTTTCAGCACTACCAAGGGGTGTGAATCTAGACCCATAGGAGGGGGGATTCGGGTTGCGCCTTTGGCCCTTTCCCTTTCCCTTGCGGGAGGGACCGGGCGAAGAGAACATAGTTGTAGAGTAAAGGCTTTCCCTGTGAGGTGTAAGCGAGGAAGCTGTGAGAAAAGGTTGTCAGCCAATGAGAGATAGCCTTGGCAAAAAACTTGGTGTGGTTTATTCAATCGCCGTGGTTGTAACGGAGATGGAGTATGGGACCTCGCAGGGTCTGACTCCGCTGAATTGTCCACAGTGCTTACCTTGGCGCACACCTGGTGGGATTTCATTTCTTACGTGGATTTTATACTTTCTTTTGTCCTGCAGAGTACGCCAAGGGATTTCTGGTCGCTTCCTGCTTAATTGATACTTGGGTGTCTCCTCTCTGTTCTTTTCATTTGCGCAGTTCGTGGCCTTTCAGGATTTGGCAGGTGCGGTTAGTTCCATACCGGAGGGACTTGCGGTGATGGTTTTTTTCCAGGAGGAGAGTGGGAAGTGCTTTTCGTATGGCATAGCGCAAGCTCCATTTAAGTTTTGTACCGTAATCAATTAACCTACAACGGAAAAAAATAAAAATGAATAAAGACTGCTAGGCTATCTCAGGCTCTCCCATGCTCCGTCTCCCTTACAACCACGGAGATTGAAAACACAAACCCGGTTTTTCGCCAAGCCATTCTCTCATTGGCTGGAAACCCATTCTCAAAGCTTCCTCACTTACCACACACAGGGAAAGCCTTTACAACACAACCATGTCGTCCTCGCTCCGTCCCTCCCACAAGGGAAAAGGAATGGTCCCCAAGCGCAACTCAAATTCTCCCTCCTATGGGTCAAGATTCACGCCCTTGGTGGTGTTCAAACTTCCCTACCAACCACCTTCCCATCGTTCACTTCTGGAGAACTTCCCTTCCTAATATGACCCCGTAGCAACACCCAGCCCCCGCACCCTGTCCTCACAAGCAATGGTGAGGAGATCGATCACATGGACCCAACCTATTTCCAGAGTCTCTTTGTGACGTGTGCCATAGAACTACAGATACAAGAATTTGAAACCCCACCTGAGGGAACTATCCTTATCAAGGTGGTCGTCAAGCCAATACCGCATATAGGAGGGCCCTGGACTCTTTCACTCAGGAGCTCATGGCTTCACACGCGGAAATTGAAGTCCTCCAGATCACTGACCCCAACCGCCCTATGGCCCCCACCCAGGCTCCATCACCACCCCAACCGCCCCAGGCCTCCGGGACTCGCCCTAAGCCACCAGTCGCCCCCTCTCCGCCTGCGAGACCTGCACATGTTCCATCCTCTAGTCCTCCCACCAGGGCCACTATCGCGAGGAAAGGCAGGAAGAGAAAACTTTCCCACACTCCTAACTAAACCTTCTGCAACAGAGGCGAAACCCCTTGATCCTTCTAAGGCTCCAGAGCCCAAGAAGTCTATCACTATGAGGGAGTGACGCCTGGTCATCAAACACAACAGCTACACCATTACCTCTATTACCATCCAGCTCAGAGAGCGCATCAACACAGCTCTCTCAGCCACCTACATTGAGACAATGTCGCTCCAAGGCGACTATGTCACTCTTTCTATCGTGGATAATGTGAAGGCCTCTGCACTCCCAGGCAAGATTTCTTCATTGGTCGACCTGGTCGCTGGAACCAACAAACTCCATTTAGAAACCTCCGCCACGCACCTTTTGCTCCAAGGGCATACCTACCCAATATCTCCTGGCCCCCATCGAGATGGAGCTCACCACATTTAATACTACACTAGCCTGCAAACAGCAACTCAGCTGGCTCACCACTGATGACTACCGTGTGGCTAAAGCGGCCTCGATGATAGTCATTCCAATTACCGGCTCAAAGGCACCCAGATTTGTTAATAAGAGACTCTATGCCTTCTCCCCCACCTGTAGGGGTAAACGTCGCTTTCCTTTCAACTCTTTCACCAAGTTCTCAAACTGCCATCGGGTTGCCCACCTCAGTAACAAGTGCTCCAACCCAGCAACTTGCCGCTGGTGTACCATCAGACATTACACTGGGGATCACTCCTGCCGTACAGCCACCTGTCGTGTCGGTAGGGGCCCTGTGTTCTTTTTTTATTTTTATTTTTTTTTTCTGTCATATGTTTATTGATTCTGGCACAAAAACCTACATGCAGCTCGCACTATGGCATACAAAAGGCCTTAATTCCAACGCAATTACAAAGGAAACAAAAAAATCTTAAAACCTAATACCCCTTCATCACCTTAGCGGAGACATGTCCTCAAGCATCACAAACGATGACAAACGAAAACTAGTAATGAAAATCCTCGTCACAAACCAGAAGGTGTAGTCAGGTTAGCCACAAAAGGACCGAACGTTAAGACAATAAATCCAACCCAAATAACGAACTCAACCCCTAACTAGAAATGAAAGAACATCTTGGGGCATCAAACCTGCCCTGATGTCAAGCCTAGAATAGCACAATAAGATGCCAGCCGAAAACTAAAGAAACAAACAAAACCAGCAAAACCGCCAGTTGAGTTAAGTGCCAACCATGCTGACCTCCTCCTCCACCTCCTCAGGGTCCAAACCAGGACCCTGGGGGTGGGTAAGGCAGATGGAAGAGTGTGCATCGCGGGGTCCTCCACAATTGACACACCTGACAGTAAAATGACTGCAAGGGCGACCGGGAACACGACAGGTGGCTGTTGGGCAGGGGTGATCCCCAGTGGAATGTCTGATGGTGCACCAGCGGCACGTTGTTGGGTTGGAGCAGTTGGGACTGGGGTGGCCAAACCGATGGCAGTTTGAGCATTGGGTGAAGGAGTTGAAAAGAAGACGACGTTCAAACCTGAAGATGGTGGAGAAGGCAGCGAGTCTCTTGTTGACGAAGCTGCGTGCCTTTGAGCCGGTGATTGAAATAGCTATGGTCGAGGCGGCTTTACCGGCAAGGGAGTCAACAGAGGTGAGCCATCTGGGTTGCTGTGTGAGGGCTAGCCCAGTATTGAATGTGGTGAGCACAGTGGCGATGGTTGCCAGGGGGTATTGTGTAGGTATGCCATGGACCAAAAGGTGTGTGGCAGGGGTGTCCAGAAGGACAGTAGTGGTTCCAGGGATAAGGTGGAGGAAGGAAGAGATCCCGCTGTTGAGAGCAGAGGCCTTCACATTATCCATGGTAGTGAGAGTGACATTGCCGCCTTCAAGTGACACCGTCTGAACCTAGGTGGCTGAGAGAGCTATGTTGATGCTGTCTCTGAGCTGGATGGCAGTAGAGGTGAGGGAGGAGCCATCACGTTTGATAACAAGGTGTCTCTCTCTCATGGTGATAGACTTCTTGAGATTTGGAGCCTTGGAAGGATCAATTGGTTTCACCTCTGTTGCAGTAGGCTTAGGAGTGTGGGAGAGTTTTCTCTTCCTGCCTTTCCTCGCAACAGTGGCCCAGGTGGGAGGACCAGAGGAGGGAATATGTGCAGTTAGTGCAGGACCAGGGGGGGCGGCGGGTGGCTCAGGGGGAGTCCCTGAGGTCTGGTGTGGTTGTGGTAGCAAGGGAGCTTTGTTGGGTGCGACAGGGCAGTTGGGGTCTGTAATGTGAAGGACCTTGATTTCCTTGCAAAGAGTCATGAGCTCCTGAGTGACAGAGTCCAGGGCCCTCCTGTATGTGGTATTGGTTTGACAAAACACCTGGAGGAGGATGGTCACCTCAGGTGGGGTTTCGAATTCTGGTATCTGTAGTTCCATGGCACACTTCACAAAGAGACTCTCGAAGTAGGTGGGGTCCATGTGATAGATCTCCTGACCATCCCTTCTGAGGACTGGGAGCAGGGGCTGGGTGTTGCTGCCTGGTCGCTTTACTGGGCGGGGTTCACCAGGAGGGAACGCTGGGAAGGTGGGTGGGAGTGAAGTTTCATCACCACCAAGGGGCCTGAATCTAGACCCATGGGAAGCGGGATTTGGGTTGCGCCGCTGGCCCTTTCCTTTTCCCTTGCGGGGGGGGGCCAGGGCGAGGAGGACATGGTTGTAGAGTAAAGGCCTTCCGTGTGAGGGGTAAGTGAGGAAGCTGTGAGAAAAGACTTTCAGCCAATGAGAGAACGCCTGGGCGAAAAACTTGTTGACCTTTTTTCAATCACTGTGGTTCTAACGGAGACGGAGCATGTCCGCCGTGGCCCTTTTGTTTGTTTTTTGTTTTTTTCCATCATATGTTTATTAATTCTTGCTCAAAAATGGACATGCAGCATGGGCTATGGCATACAAAAAGCGTTAATTTCAATGCAATTACAAACGAAACAAGAAAAAAGCAAAATCCTCATACCCCTTCACCACCTAAGCGAAAGCATATCCACAAGCATCGTAAACAATGACTAACAAAAACTACTAGTGATAATCCCCGTCACAAACCAGCAGGGGCACCCAGGTTAGTTACAAAAGGACCGAACGTCAGGGGAATAGATCCAACCCGGGGGAGGACCCAAAATTTTGACTAGAAGCAAAAGAACATCCCGGGACAATAAACCTGCCCTGATGTCAAGCCTAGAATAGCGCAATAAGATGCGAGCTAAATAGTAAAGAAATAAAAAAAACCAGCAGAAGCGCCAGTTGAGTTAAGTGCCAACCATGCTGGCCTCCTCCTCCACCTCCTCAGGATCCAAACCAGGACGCAGGGGGCGGGAAAGGCAGATGGTAGAGTGGGCGTCGTTGGGTCCTCCACAATTGAGACACCTGACAGTAAGATGAATGCAAGGGCGACCGCAAACACAACAGGTAGCAGTGGGGCAGGAGTGATCCCCAGTGGAATGTCCGATTTTGTACCAGCGGCATGTAGCTGGGTTGGAGCACTTTGTACTGTGGTGGCCAAACCGATGGCAGTTTGAGCATTGGGTGAAGGAGTTGAAACGAAGGCAATATTGAGACCTCAAGGTGAAGGAGAAGACATAGAGTTTCTTGTTGACGAAGCGGGGTGACTTTGAGCCAGTGAGTGAAATGACCATGGTCGAGGACGCGTTACCGGCACAGGAGTCATCAGAGGTGAACCATCTGGGTTGCTGTGTGAGGGCTAGCCCAGTATCAAATGTGGTGAGCTCAGTGGTGGTGGTGGCCAAGAGGTATTATGTAGGTCTGCCATGGACCAAAAGGTGCATGGCTGGGGTGTCCAAATGGACAGTTGTAGTTCCAGGGATCAGGTGGAGGAAGGAAGTGATCCTGCTGTTGAGCGCGGAGGACTTCACATTATCCATGGTAGTGAGAGTGACATTGCCGCCTTCAAGCGACAATGTCTGAACGTAGGTGGCTGAGAGAGCTGTGTTGATGCTTTCTCTGAGCTGGATGGCAGAAGAGGTGAGGGAGGAGCCATCGCGTTTGATTACAAGGTGTCACTCTCTCATGGTGATAGACTTCTTGGGCTGTGGAGCCTTGGAAGGATCAACGGGTTTCGCCTCTGTTGCAGTAGGATCAGGAGTGTTGGTAGGCTTTCTCTTCCTGCCTTTCCTGACGACAGTGGCCCTAGTGGGAGGACCAGAGAAGGGAACATGTGCAGCTGGTGCTGGAGGAGGGGAGGCTGTGGCTGGCTTAGGTTGAGTCCCTGAGGCCTTAGGTGGTTGTGGTAGCGCGGGGGCTGTGGTGGGGGCGACAGGGCTGTTAGGGGCCGTGATGTGAATGACCTCGATTTCCTCGCGAAGAGCCATGTGCACTTGAGTAACAAAGTCCAGGGCCCTCTTGTATGCAGTCTTGGTTTGATGAAACACCTGGTGGAGGATGGTGAACTCAGGTGGGGTTTCGAATTTTGGTATCCGTAGTTCTATGGCACACTTCACAAAGAGACTCTGGAAGGAGGTGGGGTCCATGTGGTCGATCTCCTGACCATTCCTTGTGAGGACTGGGAGTTGGGGCTGGGTGTTGCTGCGTGGTTGCTTTTGAGGGGGGGGGTTCACCAGGAGGGAACACTGGGAAGGTGGGGGGGAGGCAAGTTTCATCACCACCGAGGGGCGTGAATCTAGACCCATGGGAGGGGGGGTTTGGGTTGCACCTCGGGCCCTTGCCTTTGCCCTTGCAGAAGGGACAGGACGAAGTGGACATGGTTGTGGAGTAACCATGTCCACAGTGGCTCTTGCAGTCATCTTACTGTCTGGTGTGTCAATTGGGGAGGACCCCGCGACGCCCACACCACCATCTGCCTTTCCCGCACCCAGCGTCCTGGTTCGGATCATGAGGCGGTGGAGGAGGAGGATAGCATTGTTGGCACTTAACTCAACTGGCGGTTTTGCTGGTTTAGTTAATTTCATTAATGTTCACCTGGCATCGTACTGCACTATTTTAGGCTTTACATCAGGGCAGGTTTTCATGTCCCGTGATGTTCTTTCGTTTCTAGTTTGTAGTTTCAGTCCTCCGTGGGTTTGGATTCATTTTTCTGCCATTCGGTCCTTTTGTGAATAACCTGGCCGCCCCTGCGGGTTTGTGATGGGGATTTTCATTACTTGTTTTGTTAGTCATTGTTTGGGATGCTTGCAATTATGGTTCTGCTAAGGTGATGGTGGGGCATTAAGTTTTGATTTTTGTTGTTGTTTCCTTTGTAACAGTGTTTGTATTAAGGCTTTTTGGATGCCATAGCGCGAGTTGCATGTACGTTTTTGAGCCAGAATCAATGAACATATGATGGAAAAAGAAAAAAAGAAAAAAAAGTCGCTAGTGGTTGACATGCTTCGTCTGCACAACAACGACAGTTATTGGAAAAACCATATCAAGGTTTCTGCCAAGACCAGCTCTCCGGGGCCAGCAGGCTTTTCTCAAAGCCACGATCTTTACCCTGCTCGCGTTAAACTTGCGCCTCCCGCGCTACTCTCAGTGTCTGCCCTTCGTATTATGTCAGGCCATCCCGCCCCTCCCCTCACCCCAGGCCCAACCCCACAACGTACCACCTCCTCTCGCAATAGCTTGATGTCCAACCCCATTGGCTCTCAGGCCCTTACTCCTGTTTTTGCCCCCTCCCATGAAGACCAAACCATCTGCCGCTCTGCTGCCAAGGCCGCAGAGTCCCTCCTTCTTGACCCAGGAACTTTTCCCACTCTCTTCACTCCCCTGCTTCCTCCGACGACCTTTCCAACGGAGAGAGACGCATCCTCCCTGTCCTTGCCGCCTTGATTGCTCAGGTCCACCACCTTACTTCCGAAGCGGCACTGCTAAAAGCCAATCCTCCACCCTCCTCTGCCCATGCCCCCCCCCCAAACAGATTCTCTGATCACGGCTGCTCCAAGAGACCTGACCTCCCAAGTCACTTCCCTCGCCGCGGGGCATCTACCTGCCCCCCTACCCCCCAGTGGCTCAGGACCTCCTCCTCCTCCCCATCCTAAGAAAAAACCTCTCCTCCTCCTCTCTTGTCAGTGCTATCTCACGGTCCCCTCAGCTGACTTCCCAATCCTTGTCTCATGCCAATAGTATGGCTCCACGGAGTCCTATGCCAGAGATAACAATGACTCCCGTGAGGCCGACATTTTTTTTGCCTCAGTCAATCCCTCTCGCGCGGAAGGGTCCTTAATCCCCAAAAACGACCGGTTTCCTACGCCAATCAGTCAACACTTTGTCCCCGGTCCTCCTCCAGGGTACATGGTTACTCCCTCCGCCCTCACGCCTAAGTCTGGTAGCTGGGCCCGAGTTGGGAACTCGTCAAAGAAGGTAGGCAAATGCGCCACTGCTGCCCAGGTCGCCCTTGTATCGGCAACCGGGTAAAGCAAGGTGGATAAGCCTCCTCTCCCGCTTCCTACAGCTCAACGTTGGTTATACGCTCCCCATCTCCACCCAGCCCTCTTCCGGGATCCCTTGAACATGTCCACGGCCCTCCCGCATAACGTCACGTCCATTCCAGGTTCCGCCAGCCGCACCCTCCCCGTTGCCTTCTCCACTTTCGTGAATGTCAATGGAGCAGCCACTCTCACTTCCAATCCCAGGATTCCTGCGACGGCCTACGCCCCATTCTTCTCCGCCCAGTCCAAAAGACTTAACTAATCTTTCGTGGTTGGAGACAACCCATTCCAGGATTTCCATACTGCTCCTCTTTTCACTGATGTCCTTATCCACAACCTCCCCCTCTCCTTACTTCCTGCTGACCCCGTGGAGTTGTTCTCTAAACTTTATGACTCCATCCTCAACTCCACTGACCCCTCCGTCCTCTCAGCTCGTTTCCTTCAAAGGGACGAGGCTCTTCGCGAATCCATAAACATTGCCTCGGTCGTTGGTTCTGTTCTTCGTTAGGACCTCCACCTGCTTGGCCCCGACCTCCATCGTGAAGGGTCAAAGATCCGCCTCCCAATCGCATGGGGAAAGTTCACCTCGCCCACCACGCCTCCCATGACACCGAATGCCACAAGTGATACCGCTCCGGCCACTCCAAGACCCTCTGCGAGGAGGACCACCACACATGCCATATCTGTGCGAAGCCCCACTCCAGGGCTGAATATAGGAGCGTAACCGAGATGTGTCGCAGACAGGGTAAAATCGAAGTGGTCCCAGACTGCTACACCACAACCCCTCCTCCTTGTGTCAACTGCGACAAGGAGCACCCAGCCACATCTCCCACATACCTGACTAGGACTGAAATCAAAGAGGCCGCCTGGCCTCCAAGAGACCAGGTCATCCCTGACGCTTCCCAGCAGAGGTCCTACTCTGCTGACCCAGTCACCTCACAACAACCCTCCACTCCCCAAGACCCCGTGAACACGGCCCCGCAAGTTGCTGCCGATGGCCTTCTCATGGCCCGCCACCTAAGTCCACTCACCACTTGCCCCCTCCCTTCCTCCTCTGGCACCCGCCTTCTCCTGGCCGCCGCCATGCCTTCGTGACAGCTTCTCCCCTCAGATGCCCCAACTAACAATTGGGCAGAGGATCCTCTCCATGACAACAACATGGAACTGTAAATGAGAGCACACCCTGTGCCCCCATTGTCAGAGGCTCTACCTTGTTCCCACTCCCCCCCTGGTACTTTCATTCCTAAGCTTTCCTTCGTTCAACATAATTGTCTTGGTAGCAGTTATGTTTTTCATACCTTATTTTCGTTTTTTACCTCGATGAAGAATTCCCCTCTTGTTGTTGCTTTGCAAGATGTTCACTTGTTTAAGGGCCTCCCCTTAGTGCAAGCTCTAATTAATGTTTTTTTCCTCCCGTTTCTCCAGAATACAAGACACGCGTGGCTGTCTATATGTCTGAACAAATCCTATCTGTTGTTTCTGTTCTTCCTCCGTTTTTTAACCGAGCTGACCACATGGGTCTGAACTTGCGCTCCCTCCTAGGAATGTTGGTTCCCCCCATCAGTTGTTTCGAGTTTATAATTCCTACTCTACTGCCACCCGGAATGGGTCACTTCCCACCTTGTCTCCTGATTTTTTATTTCCCTAACCTCAGTTCCCTACGCTCTTACTTGGGGACTTTTGTTACGGGTAACCAACTCAGAGCTCAGTAGAGTATGGTTAAGGGTTCGGAATTTTAATAATGGAGTGCTGTCAGGAAGGCGTCGTAATTATGTAGCCAATTCTCGTTTCGCTAAAACTACTAAGAGTATAAAGTGTTGGTAATCACTTGTTATATTGATAAGATCTCTTCTCCGTTGCTGCTTGTCTAATATCTGAGGAGGGACTCTTAGATATATATCCCGCGTGAGTTTCCGCGGCCGGTACATCTAATACCTAGACTAACTAACTTCCTTCATAACAACTATTGGTCGTTCGTCTTATCAATCTTTAAGTGCGTACACTCTTAGACCCTGAATAATTTCTTGCTTCTGGTTTTTGGGCCTAATTTTACTCCGTCTTCCTGAGCTGTGCTAGACTCCGCCAGTCGGAAGTAAACGATGTCTTTGCCATATGAACTTAGTCTGAGTATGCCGCCCAAATGCGAACATACCAGTCGTTCCTCTGTTATTGAGGTGATCAGTGTCAATTTCAGACAACGGTGACAACGCAGAGGCATGACTGCATTATCTTTACGTAGAGTCGGTAGGCTTAGTGCTCCATCGCTTCTTTGATTTGCCTAGCGAGAATGGGCTTGCAGCTACGTCTCCTTAACTCCCGTCCGTTTTTAGCAGACCTATGACTTGATTATAGCCGGTCAATGTGAAGCATTATTGTTTTCTGATTCGGTAGGTTTTTTCGCTCTTGCAGATATCTTATGCATCATATACTGGATTCCAGTGGTAAGAGCTGTGCACACTACCCCTCTCATATATCCTGCGAACAGCTTCCGGTCGGACGGACGGCGACGACGTATACAGTGTTATGGGCATGCTGCCAATTCCGCGATTTTTTGCTGGTAACTAGCAATTTCACACCATACTGCAGGCGACCTCCGGGCCCTATATCGGGGCCAGAGGGGGGTGTTAGAATTTCATAAGCCTAACAACTTTAACCTTCACCACCACCTGCCTGACCCGTCGCGCGTCATCCCTCACTCCGAGCCTTCCATCTCGGGATCCTACTTCACTAAGCCTTCAGCCGACGTCTTCTCCCTCCTTAATCAGCCGCGCATTTACAAGATGTTCCCCTTTCACAACCTGTCAATGCCCTATGATCTGGACCTCCCCTTCACTACTCACAGCCTCCTCCTGTATTTTCATTCCTGGAACAACTCTCTTTCTCCACAGGTTGCGACCACGTGGCCTTTTCAATTGCTTTTAGGTAACTCTGCATGTCCGTCCACCCCCGAGGCCTATCTGGAAAGCTACGAACTCGGCTGCTGTCACTCCTATACTTCAGTCTGTCTCCATTCCCCCGGCCCCATCTTTTCCCACCTCAGCCTCACAAGCCAGCTGGTTTGACTCAGGCCTGGTCTCTGTCACCACCCCAGTGCTCTCAGCTACCCCGACTAAGCATGCATCTTCCAACGCGAAACGCTGGTGGTCCTCCAACCGATCAAGCCTTCGGCGCATCCACCACCAGATCTCACACAGGTTCCGTAACGGCGCTGCCACTCGCTGGGAGCTGACCTAGGATCGCAACTCCTACTTTAAGGCAATTAGTAAGGCTAAAGCTACCCATTTGGACCAGTCCCTCTCTGCTGTAGACTCGCGTTCAACTTGGGACTCTCAAAGGTTTACCTATGGCAGATCACTCCCGCGTTTTCCCTCACTGCCTAACGCCTCCACCCCGATGGAGATCAACTTAGCTCTCATCTCTCACTTCTTTCCTCTCCCCCTGCCTCCTCCCCCTGCCTCCATTCTTCTTCTTCCCTTCACTGATGTCCCCCCCATCACCCAAGATGAAGTTTCTCTAATACTACCTCACTCCTCCTCCTCGTCCGCCACCGGCCCCGACACCATCCCGTATCTGGTTTGGAAAAATATTCACAAGGCCAACAAAGATCGCCTCCCATCGCTACTTACCCATCTTCTCATACACGGCTTCCACACCCCCTCCCTAAAGAAGGCGAACGACGTTTTTCTGGAAAAGCCCGGTATGTCTGATTACACGACCCCGGCTTCATTAGGTATTATTGTTCTCCCAGAGACTGTCTCGACAATCTTGGAAAGGATCCTCGCGTATCGCCTTGCTGAAGTCTCCCGCTCCACTCCTCTCCTTAACCCTCACCAATGATGCTCACCAGCCGGCCTCAGGTACTATAATGCAGTGGCCAACCTCCAGGATGAGGTTTGCATCCTCAAAACCAGACGACATAAGGTTTCCTCACTCTTCCTTGATATCAATGGTGGTTTAGATAATGTCAACTTGAACCAGATTTGCTCAGTGCTCCGCCGGTTATCCACCCCCAATTTCATGGACTCCTGGATTTCATCCTTTCTCACCTCCCGTCTGGGCCGCTGGATTTTTACAGCTGCCCCTGGAGTTTTTCGCCTCTTTCTGTTGGGACCCCACTGTGCTCCCCAATTTCTCCCCTCTTGTTTGTTATCTATGATTCTCGTCTTCACATTGCTATCCCACGAGGGGTGGTGATCTGTAACATGGATGATTTCTCCATCACGGTTGGCTCCTTGTCTTATCGCTCTAATGTTAGGCTCCTACAACATGTCCTCCTCACCCTCAGCAATTGTGTGGCCCGATTGTGGGTCTCATTCTCAGTCACTAAGACTGAACTTATCCATTGGCGCACAGCCAGTGACCGCAACCCCATCTGCTATGCCCAATCACGATCAACTCCGTCTTGTTTAATCCAACACCCAAACTCCGGTGGCTCGGCTACTGACTCACACCCACCCTGGAAACCTCTTCATACTTTCAGCGCCGCCTTGTGCTAGCCTGGGCTTTATTCATCCTGGTGATACGCCTCAGCCCAGCCGGGGAACGGCTGTCCCCTGGGTGCTACCGCAAGCTGGCCGTGGGACTCCTGTTCCCAATTCTCACATAGGGTGCCGACTGTCTTATTAACAATGGCACACATTTACCCAAACGCGACTCCATCTGGCATGAGGTGCTCTGCTGGATTAACAATACCTTGAGAGCTACCGCCCCCGCTCTCTTGTCCCGCTCAGCCTCCCTCCCCCCAGTCTCACTGGCCTTGCAGCGAAATCGCAGGCTGGCAGCGCTCCTCCTCCTTTGCTCACGGCCACACATCAATCCTGCTGTTGCTTTCCTCGATCCACGGGTCCCCATCTGGGACTCCTGGCGTGCCTCCACGCAATGTCACCTCCACGCACTACTCGGTGGCTCTCATCGCCCCTGCCGTTGGTCTACTACCACATCCACGACCTGTCGCCCCCTCCCCCTCGATGCCATTCCCTTCCTTGTCATGGACCTCCTGCCTGACAAGCTCCTCCTCACCTCCCCCCACCTACTGCTCCCCCGCCCATATGATCCGGCTAGTGCCCCCCCTTATGGCTGCCTCAAGTCAAGGGCCGTCGCCTCCACCCTGGCTTCTTGGGCTGCGCTGCCGTCCCCCGCCTCATATAAGATTTACCTTCCTTGATGCCTCACCCCTTTTTGGGCTTAGCCAAGTTCTCCGCTAGCTGCCTCCATCAAATGAGAGCCGGGAAAGGCTACCTTGCCGCCCACACTTCCTAGTCCAGCCTTGACGCCTCTACCATGTGCCCCTTTTACAAGGAAACAGATGAGACCTTTGATGACGGCATACTCCACTACCCAGCCACGGCCCAGCAGAAAGCAACACACCGTCAAGGGAATCTCCCGCTTGGCGCCTGACACTACTATTTAGTCCTCGGCCTTTCTCATCATTGTCTTGACCTGCTACATGTCCTCCATGGTCACTTAATTCCCGCCCAGAATGCCACCCCTGATTTCAGCCTCCCCGCCTGCGTTCCTCCCATCTGGCTTGCCATTGCCCCTTGTTACGGGTAACCAATCGGAGCTCAGTAGAGTAAGTATTAGGCATATGCAGTTCCAGCACCGGCCGATGGTCCCCATGTACTGCCCGGACGTCGTTTGCAGTACGGTACGAAGTTGCTGGTTACCAGCAAAAATCTCGTAATTAGCAGCATCCTCATAACACCATATACGTCGTCGCCATCCGTCCGACCGGAAGCTGTTCGCAGGATGTGTGAGAGGGGTAGTGTGGACGGCTCATGCAACTGGAATCTAGTATATGACCCAAATGATATCTGCGTGAGCGGAATAGCCTGCCGAATCAGAAAACAACCATGCTTCACGTTGACTGACTACTACCAAGTCATAGGTCGGCAAAACGGACGAGAGTTAAGGGGACGTAGCTGCAAGCCCATTCTCGCTATGCAAATCAAAGAAGCGATGGAGCACTAAGCCTACCAACTCTACGTAAAGATAATGCAGTCATGCCTCTGTGTTGTCACCGTTGTCTGAAATTGAGACTAATCACCTCAGTGACAAAGGAACAACTGGTATGTTCGCATTTGGGCGGTATAATCAGACTAAGTTCATATGGCAAAGGCATCGTTTACTTCCGTCTGGCGGAGCCTAGCACAGTGTCAGGAAAACGGAGTAAAAATAGGCCGAATAACCAGAAGCGAGAAATTATTCAGGCTCTACGAGTGTTTGCACTTAAGATTAATAAGACGAAAGACTAGTAGTTGTTGTGGAGGAACTTAGTTTGTATAGGTATTAGATGTTCTGGCCGCGGAAACTCACGCGGGATATAAATATAAGAGTTCCTCCTCCACCTATTAAACAGGCAGCGACGGAGAAGAGATCTTATCAATATAAAAGTTATTACATACATTTCATACTCTTAGTAGTTTTCGCGAAACGAATATTAGCGATAAATTCATGACGCCTTCCTGACACAACTCCATTATCCAATACTTAAACGCTTAATCTACTCTACTGAGCTCCGAGTCGGTTACCTGTAACAATTGGACCTGAAGAATAGATACTACCACCTGCGAATGGCGGAAGAAGAGGAATGGAAGACAGCATTCCAATGCTGGTATGAGTTATATGAATATACCGTGATGCCTTTTGACTTATGGGATGCTCCCGCAATTTTCCAAGGCATAATCAGGGAGGTCTGCTGGGACCTACTAGAAGAAGGCGTTATCGCCTACATGGATTTTATATTGATCTACTCTGAGACACTAGAGGAGTATGTCTCCCTAGTCCGTAGGGCAATGGAACGGCTTAGGAAATCTCACTAATATCTTAGCAGAAAGAAATTCACCTTCCATCAGAGAACGGTGGAATTTCCTGGATTAAAGATATCTGATCACGGAATATCCGTGACTGAGGCAAAGGTAGCCAAACTCAAGAAATAACTACCACCGAATAGTGTCCCGAAAGTCCAGAGCTTTATGGGATCTGCAAACTTCTATCCAAGGTTAATAGAAGGGTTCAGCAAGATCGCGAAATCTCTCACTGACCAAACCAAGAATGATGTAAGATTTCTGTAGACACCAGCATGTCATGAGGCATTTTGTTTTGCGAAGGAAAAATTTACAACGGGACCTATATTAGTACACTTCGACCCTGTACGACAAACAAAGCTGGAAACTGAGGCTAGTGACTTTGCATCAGGGGCGATATCATCCCAACAGTGTAAGGACGATAAATGGCATCCCATAGCCTTTCATAGTAGAAAGTTCTCCTCAGCGGAGACAAGTTATGATGTCCATGATGAGGAAATGACCGCGATTATAGCAGCATTCAAGGAATGAGATCATTTACTACAGTCGGTAGCGGATCAGATTACCTTTTACACTGATCATAAGAACTTGGAATGTTTTATAGGTACCAAGATTCTGAACTGTAGACAACATACCTGGGCTGAGTACTTACAATGTTCAACTTCCGGGTGGTATACAGTAAAGAAAGATGGAATGAAAAGGCTAATACACGGTCTAGGCGCAGTGACTATTGCCTTGAATGGGGTGGTAATTCTCAATCAAATTCTAAGTAAAGCTTTTTTTGCCCAGGGCGATAGGTAGTTTAACTGGTACGGGACATCTTGCAACCACAGCTGTTGCAGGAGTACCAAGGATTCCGTTTACAATCCACATTCCTGGAGAGGCTCAAGCAGGTTACATCAAGGGACAGGAATACATGAAGATCCATGATTCGGTTAAGGAAGAACCCAAGGCAGTTGATCCAAACGTAACGATTGAGAAGTACCTACTCCTTTACAAGAACCTTTAGTACATACTGGCAGATGAAGTAATAAAAAGTACCGGGATGGCGGCAAAACATAATTTTCACTTAGCGGGACACTTTGGGACATACAAGTCTACGGAAAGGGTTAGGGCAAACTTCTACTGGCCAAAGATGGATGTTAATATCACACAATATGTTCGCCCATGGGATATATCCCCGCGTAGTAAGGCAGCACGATACAAGAAGTTTGGACTACTTAAACCAACAGAGGTACCGCTACGACCATGGAAGGCAATTTCCATGGACTTTATTGTGGCATTACCAGAGTCCAAAGGGTATACAAAAATCTGGGTCATGGTAGACAGGTTCTCCAAGATAGCTGATTTTATACCTTTGACAACAGAAGCACTTAAAGGTGACTTAATCCTTGTGTTCCTGAATGAGGTGTGGCGGGTCCTTGGGCTACCAGAGAGTATCATATCGGATAGTGATAGCCGATTCAGCTCCAAGTTTTGAACTAGCTTAATGAAGTTGCTAAGAGTTAAGCTGAATGTTCCCATGGCTTTCCACCCTGAAACTGATGGGCAAACTGAAAGGGTAAACCAGACTTTAGAGCAATACATGCGGAGTTATTGTTCCTATCAGCAGGACGACTGGGCAGAGCTACTTCCCTTGCTCGAATATGCCTATAAAACTGCGACGTTGGAATTGATTAAGGTGTCTCCCTTCGAGATCAATTATGGATTTAATCCAGAAACAAATTGGTCCAGGTCCGTATCAGAAAGTCAAGGTGTACACCCAATCTGCGAACTATTAGTTGAGGATTGGGAAGATTCATCGATGGAAATTCAAGACACTTTAGCTAAGGCTCAAGAGAGGCAACGGAAGTGGCATCATGAGAAAAGATTGCCAGCACCTCAGAGGACCACGTTGGAGGATGTTAATGCTGGTAGGGCTAAGAGGGCCAATCAGGTAATATCGATTTAAAAAAACATACGAACCAAGTGACCGTTGGAAAAACTTGATGTTGAAAAGTTCCGACGATTCTTGGTCTTACGAAAGGTTGGTTCAGCAGCTGATAAAATTCAACTCCTCGAACGTTGGGATATACATCCAGTCTTCTAGGTCGGCCTCTTAAAACCATGTAGTGCGGACTCCACTGGCAGGCGTACAGTAGAGGTACCCAATCCGGATACGATAGATAATGATCCTAGTTATGTTATCGAAACCATCCTTGATAGCCGTTGGTATGGGGGAGCTCGGCAGAAGGTCTCCAAGCGATTTTTCCAATACCTGGTGGCTTGGAAGAGCTCTGGTCCCGAGGATAACTCCTGTGAACTGGATGAGATGGAAGAGGGAACAGGCACAGAGGCCCTCTAAGATTTCCACAAACTATACCTGTCGAAACCCAGGCATCAAAGGGTGGTAGACCGGGGAAATGGAAGAAACGATAACGCTAGAGGCCCAGGGCGGCCCTGGAGAAGACAGTGTTGATGCAACAATCCTACAGGATCTTACCGTAGACTTAGTCTTATCCCATGCCGGAGCCCAGAAGGGTTACAGTTAGGCAAGTCGAGTAACTCTACCAAAGAGTTACCATGTAGACTAAGCAAATGGTAATATTGAGGCTGTGGATAAAAGAATGGGATAGCGGGTAGGTAGGGAAAGTCTACGGCTCGAGTTTGGAATGTCTCCGAGAGTTCCAGCAAGTTACCCTACCCAAGGGAGTATATTTACGCTACCTTGGCAAAGAGTCTACCTTACTTTTAGATAGGAGTTACTCTACCTTGAGCGTAAAAGGTTACGTGAAGTTTCCGGTAAAGTCATTGGAATATTTGTTACGTAAGATTATATTGGAAGTTTGAATCTGGGCTCCCTCGGGTAATCCGTTGTTAGGCTACGAGTCGAAGAGAATCTTGCCTTTTGCGAAAATTGGAAAATCTGAGTCCAACACCCCCCTCTGGCCCCGATGCACAGACAATGCCTCAAGGGCCAACTAAAGTGAAGATGCTGATTTACTAGTAAAAGGCTATGATTGAGGACGACAGCGTAATACCGTATAGGTTGTCACCGTCCTTCCGACCGGAAGCAGTTCGCAGGATACATGAGTGGGCAGGGGGCGATCGAATGGTTACACAAGAAGTCATTCTTGGGAGCATACACCACTAATCCTTATAATCCTACGCTGGTAGGTATGCAAGGTATACCGGAAACCCGGAAGGCCTACTGTTAAATGGTAGACCTTCAACTCCCGTATGTCTCCGAAAGACCCTGAGATATCTGGAGGCTGTTAGCGAGTTCAAGATTGTAGTAGTCTTATCTTGACTGAGGTGCTTATCGTCAGTGGCTGCGGGTAGAGCTCGTATACACCAATGGCTTGAGAACCTGGTCGTGGGATTCTGCAGACAAAGCTAGGGTGTCGAAGAGTGTAGGAAACCAACGAGTTGCAGAAAGTAATGTTGCTAGTGAGTGGTAGTGTCCGAGACTTGCATAGCCGAATACACACGCGATAGTGAGTTCAATATTAAGCTAGCTTATCAGTTATGTGTTAGTTCGGCACTAACAGGACGATGATCAGAAGAGCTTTCTCCTGCAGTTGAATGCATGCATCAGGATACTGTCTGAACACTTCACATCGGATTACGAACTAGCACAGCCAGCTGACATTCGCTAAATGTTAGCCCGAGGCCCAGAGGAGAAGGGCATACTCGCGATGGTGGTGAGCTCAGAGTTATGGAAAGGAGCTGGCCGTCTATTTCTACTTAAGTATATGCGAGACCTCTTCTACTAAGAGGATTAACAACCCTCTGGAGAACTTATTGAGTTAAAGTTGCTGCTCAAAGATATTAAGTTTAACTGCTAAGGTTTTCTCTCTTACATATTGGTTCATCACCTCTTTTTGTGCTTCTAATTCCCATACTAATTGGTAATGATGTGACTGTAAGGTTTGGACAACTTGTTCCCACCCAAGGTCGCATACGAAGGATTGGGCGTCTTTCTTTCCTATGTTGGCATGTAATTGCTGACAGACTTCTTCTTGTCGCTCTTGTTCTTGGAGAATCATTTCTGCCCCCACCCATCTAGTTAATAGTGCCATTTCCCATGCAGTACGAAGTGCCGAGGTCACTATTGCGCAGGTTTTCTGTAGATTTTCTAGTTCCTTTTCTACTGGTTCTTGTGCTTTCTTTACTCTTTTCCTGACTTCCTCTAGGTCTGCTATGTTACGGGTAATCAACTGAGAGCTCCTTAGAGTATTGTTAAGCGTTAATGTGTTCGATAACGGGGTGATGTCAGGAAGGTTTCGTAATAACAATAATCGCTAAGACTCAGTTCGCTAAAACCACTAAGAGTATAAAGTGCAGATAATAACTTTTTCTATCGATAAGATCTCTTCTCTGTTGCTGTCTGTCTAATAGCTGGGTGGGAACTCTTATATATATATCCTGTGTGAGTTTCCGCGGCCGGTAACTCTAATTACTATGCTAATTAAGTATCTCTGTAGCCACTACTAGTCCTTCGTCTTATCAATCCTGAGTGCGAACACTCGTAGACACAGAATACTTTCACACTTCTGGTCATTTGGCTATTATAACTGAGTCTTTCTGAACGTGTATGAGACTCCGCCAGTCGGAAGTTAACGATGCCTTTGCCATAATAACCTAGTCTGAATATGCCGCCCAAATGCCAACATACTAGTCGTTCTTCTGTCATTGTGGTGATCAGTCTCATTATCAGACAACGGTGACAACGCAGAGGCATGACTGCATTATCTTCAAGCAGAGTCGCTAGGCTTAGTGCTCCCTGGCTTCTTGCTTTACCTAGCAAAAAGTTCCTGCAGCTACGTCTACTTGACTGTCGTCCGTTAGTTGCAGAATAATGACCATTTGTAGTCAGTCTACATGAAGCGCCATATTATAATAATATTCTGTAGGATTTTCTGTTCGTTCTGGTATTCTTTTGTATTGCTTACTAGATTCCAGTTGTATGAACAGAGCTGACTATCCCTCACATACATCCTGCGAACAGCTGCAGGTCGGATGGACAGCGACGACAAATCGAGGTCTATGGTGAAGTGGCCAATTCCGCGATTTTTGCTGGTAACTCGCAACTTCACACTATGCTGTAGACGTCGCCAGGGGCCTACCCGGGGGCCAGAGCGGGGTGTTGGGACTGCATATGCCTCACATCCTATCAGGAGTTGTTGAGAGTACGACACAGTATTAAAAGCGATATGTTACCAGTCTTGTGTTTCTCTTGCTGTCCCGTCAATACACCATCTTACAGAATGAAGCTCTGCTTGAAATTCTTTCGCTATTCGTCGGGCCTTCTGTTGAGGTCCTTGCAGAAGAGTAGAATATCTTTCCCGGAATCCCGGCGACGGTTTCATCTATCCTCCTGGTGTTGGTTGTATTGATCCCCTCAACTTCGAATGTGATCGCCCTTTGTCAACCTTCGAAGAACATTGTACCACTGGTGCTCCACTTCGGCTTGAGACGTAACTTCCGGTAACAAATTGTTGTTACGAAGTTGTAGTTAAAATTTGGTCAACTCCTTCGTTGTCCTAGCCTATTTCCATGGTTTTGTCTTCTCTTGTTAAAATTAATGCCATATATCCGCAAGTCTAAGAGTGTGGATTGAAATCGTCAACCTCACAGTAGAGTAGGAAACCTTCAGTTTTCTAACTGTTTTTAATCAATGTATTGCGCAGGATTTCAACAGTAGCCAGGTCTGCTAAATGGTCTTTGATATTTTGGTGTCTTACTTGTATAAAATATCATATATCCTCTACAACGTTCTTCTACCAACCATGCGAGGCACTTTTGGCCTGTGGGGTTGGGTGTTACGGGTAACCAACTCAGAGCTCAGTACAGTATGGTTAAGCGTTTGAGGTTTTAATAACGGAGTCTTGTCAGGAAGGCGTCGTAATTCTGTTGCTAATACTCGTTTTGCTAAAACTACTAAGAGTATGAAGTAAAGGTAATAACTTGTTATCTTGATAAGATCTCTTCTCCGTTGCTGCTTGTCTAATAGCTGGGGAGGAACTCTTATATTTATATCCCGCGTGAGTTTCCGCGGCCGGTACATCTAATACCTATACTAACTAAGTTCCTCCATAACAACTATTTGTCGTTCGTCTTATCAATCTTAAGTGCAAAAACTCTTAGACCCTGAATAATTTCTTGCTTCTGGTTATTCGGCCTAATTTTACTCCGTCTTCCTGAGGGTGTGCTAGACTCCGCCAGTCGGAAGTAAACGATGCCTTTGCCATATGAACTTAGTCTGAGTATGTCGTTCAAATGCGAACATACCAGTCATTCCTCTGTTATTGAGGTGATCAGTCTCAATTCCAGACAACGGTGACAACGCAGGGACATGACTGCATTATCTTTACGTAGAGTCGGTAGGCTTAGTGCTCCATCGCTTCTTTGATTTGGCTAGCGATAATGGGCTTGCAGCTACGTCTCCTTAACTCCCGTCCGTTTCTAGCAGACCTATGACTTAATTATAGCCGGTCAACGTGAAGCATTATTGTTTTCTGATTCGGTAGGCCTTTCCGCTCATACAGATATCTTATGTATCATATACTGGATTTCCTGTTGTATGAGCTGTGCACACTACCCCTCTCATATATCCTGCGAACAGCTTCCGGTTGGACGGACGGCGACAACATATACGTTGTTATGGGCAGGCTGCCTATTTCGCGAATTTTGCTGGTAACAAGCAACTTCACACCATACTGCAGGCGACCTCCGGGCCCTATATCGGGGCCAGAGGGGGGTGTTAGAATTTCATAAGCCCAACATTGGGTGACCTTGTCATCGAAGTTCAGTACCGTTTCTCCGCAAGGATGTCGCCAGATATATTCATGCGGGGATTACTCGGATCGATGTCACTTCCGCCGTTTCTGTGTTATTATCGTATGGTACCTGTGCTTAGCAGCAGAAAGTTCATTAGCGGAAACCAGGGTAATGCTACCTGGGGCTCCTGATTCGAAATCGCTGTTTTGGTTCTTATCTTCCCTGGTTGTCAAGTACCTCAGAACTTGGTCTGGTAGTTCTTGTATGGCAGGATTGTTCTCGAAAATAAAGAAAAGCTAGTATCAAAGGATCGCAGCGCGTATAGTCAAGATCATTTGAGGCTGTCAGTGTCTATCGTGCCTCAGTGACAGAGAGACTATCAATATAGCATTACGGTTAACCAACTAAGAGTGCAGTAGAGTATGGTTTAGCGTTTTAACGTAATCGATAACTGCGTAATGTCAGGATGGCTTGCTAATTGAAATTCCTGATACTCAATTCACGAGAACAACTAAGAGTATGAAGTGTAGGTAATAACTGGTTATATTGATAAGGTGTCTTCCCCATTGTTGTCTTGTCAAATAGCTGGGATGGAACTCCTATATTTATGTCACGAGTTAGTTTCCAGGGCCAGTATATGTAATACCTATACTTATTAAGTACCTACGTGACAAGTGTGCAACCAATCTCTTAATAACCTGAGATTGAACACTCACAGACCCTGAATGCCTGTTCCAGTGCTTCCCGTCATTAGTATATTATAACTTTGTTTTGCGAAGTGTGTCTTGAAAGTTGGAAGCTATCAATGCCTTTGCTATTTGAACTTAGTTTAAAATATGCCACCCAACACGAACATACCAGTTGTTCCTCTGTTATTGAGATAATCTGTCCCAACATCAGATACTGGTAACAACAAAGAGCCATGACAGCATTATCCTTACGTAGAGTAGGTCAGCTTGGTGCTCCATCGCTTTGTTGATTACCCTTGTGAGATGTACTTGAAGCTTCGTCTCCTAACCTCCAGTCTGTTCATATGAACCTAGGACTATTCGTCATTGGTTAACTTGAAGCACAAAGCCTTAATTAATTTTCTACGCAATTTTCTGTTAATCCAGGTTCTTTACCTATAGTGCACTGGATTCCAGTTGTATTGGCATTGCTTTCTATCCCTCTCATATATCGTGTGAACAGTTTCCCGTCGCAGCGACGATGATGATGTATACAGTGTTACGAGTAGGCTGCCAATTCCTCAATTTTTCCTAGTAGTAAGCAACTACACATGCTGCTGCCGGCCAAGTGAGGGCCCTTTATCCGGACCAGAGGTGGGTGTTTGAAGTGGGTATGCCTAACCCGCGCTCCCTTCTCCTAAAGTTCGTCTCGTGTCTTTTCCTTATTTCAAATCTTCATATTCTTCCTAGAACGCACTATTGTAGGGCAAAAAACCATCCTTGTTTGCTTGGCCACGGTAGGGGAACCTTTCGAACTATTCTACCTCTGCCCCCCCTGGCTTTCCCAGGTTTCTCTTGTGAAAACTCTCTACTAGTTCCTCAGCATGTTCCATGCACTCTGGTGGTTCCCTGCTGTTCTCATCCTCTGAACAACCTTGCCACTTCACAAAATATGTTAGTTCAGGTATTCATATGTTATGTCCACCAACCCTTCTAGTTTATGAGATGTTTTCCCTCATCACTATTTTTTCTACCTCACATTCCAAGTATCCCTCAATTTCCTCAGGGACTCGTGAGGACTGTTCTGTTCCTGCTTAAATAGATGCTAGGTATGGTTCTAGTAATGATACAAGGAAGACGGTGTGAATATGCTCGTAGTGGTAAATAATTAGTTTGTATTACAAGGGGCCTCTTTTCTACGGAACTTTGAATGGTCCATGAACCTTAGAACTCAGCTTTTTGGACAGTCATGCACTGATGTTTTTCGCATTTAACATCACCTTATTACAAAATTTCATTGTGGTTGTTCCGTTGTCTTTTTATCATAAGATTTGCTCATGGCGTCCCTAGTAAGTTCTGGCGTCTTGACTGCATTTTGGTATATCATTTTCATCCCATGTGCATATATCATAGTCCTTGAATTTTAAGCTTCTTTCTCTTTCATCCATTTGGTCTGTAGTTGAAACCCATAGTTTGCGAAGAATGGTGACATCCAGCAAGTGTTTATGGCAGACTTATTGTACTCACATTCTGCTTGTGGGTGCAACTGATACTCATTGTCCCAATCGTAGTTGACAAAATTACCTAGGTACCCTGCCAGTACTTCGTTGGTCCTCTCAGTCAGTCCATCAGTTTGTGGGTGGTTTGCCCTTGACATTTTCCCTTTTGTTCCCAATAGCCTGCACAATGATTCCCAAAGTTCTCTGGAAAACTTCGTGTCCATGGGTAATTCAATTGCTGTTGGCAACCAGTGTTGTTTCCACACTTCTTGTAGAAATACCTCCGCAACATCCGCGGCAGTCGCTATTTCATGTAATCCGATACAATCCGTCCATTTTGTGAATCAGTCCACAACAACTACAATTTGGTTATGTCCTGGCAACTTTGGTAGATGGGTTATAAAGTGGGTAGATATTGACGCTCAGGCTGTGTACGGGACTTCTAACAGTTGAAACAACCCATACCTAACAGGTTGTGGAGATTTGTCATGTTGACACTGGTCACATAACCGTCCATAGTCGTTTATTCAATTTGCCAGTCTCTTCATGTAAAAATCGCGAATATTTATTTTGTGAGTTTTTTCTTGTCTGAAATCTGCTTCAACTTTAGAATCTTGGTATTCTTGGGCGATTATTATGCACAATTCTTCATCGTTGAGTATATAAAGGTGATTTCTGTAACCAATAAAATCCTCCTTTAGTTTCCATTGTTTTGGTAATGTTTTTCTGTCACGTTTCTAGGTTGCTAACTCTATTTGCAGTTGTTTCCATGCTTCATCTTGCTCTGTGTCATCTGAGACTTGAGCAAGGAATGCAGTAGCAAATATCCACATCCCAACTTGGACTTGAGTGGAGTTAGACATTAAGACGTTTTCTGGTCTTGAGCAAGAATTATGCCGTTCATCCGATTTGTCGTAGTGTCTTATATTTTGTGAGTTTCCGGGCAGTTTACTGTGGTAGTCATAGATGGTTCTACCACTCACATCCGTGTGTGAATAAAAGGAGTGTTTCCGAATCCTTGGATATCACCTTCTGTCTGATCCAAGTCCTTGACTTCCATCATTTCTGCATTATCAATTTGAGTTACGATTAGTTGGGCTATGTGGTAGCCTTAATACATGTGGGAGTCTATAAAACTATGGTTTCTTAAGAGTCCATTGAGTTTTCCTGTATGATCTGCATCAATACCTCCAGCTCCGACCTCAACTCCGTTCTTGCTTGCAGGTCCGCCACAAGACCTGATTCACCTGTTTGTTCCTAGGAGCAATCTGATTGCTATATGAGTATCCAATACTAACTGTTTATTTGCTTGGAGTGTAGCGTTGTTCAGAGCCAAAAGGTCTGGACAGGCTGCGATTACAGATCTTTTTATTACTACTGTGGCTGCTTCGCTTAACTTCATGATTCATATATCATGCAGTATTGAAGGTTCCTGTTACGAGTAACCAACTCAGAGCTCAGTAGAGTAAGGTTAGGTATTTTAAGTGTTCGATAACGGAGTAGTGTCAGGAAGGCGTCGTGATTTTGTCGCTAATACTCGTTTCGCTAAAAGTACCACGAGTATGAAGTGTACGTAATCACTGGTTATATTGATATGATCTCTTCTCTGTTGCTGTCTGTCTAATAGCTAGGGAGGGACTTCTATATTTATATCCCGTGTGAGTTTCCGCGGCAAGGACATCTAATACCTATACTAACAAAGGACCTCCACAACAACTACTAGTCTATCGTCTAATCAATCTTAAGTCCAAGCACGAGTAGAACCTGAATCATTCGACGCTTCTAGTCATTCGGCTCATTCTACTACGTCTTCCTGAGGGGGCGTGAGACCCCACCAGTCAGAATTATGCGATACCGTTGCCATATGAACTTAGTCTGAGTATGCCGCCCAAATCCGGACATACCAGTTATTCCCCTGTTATTGAGGTAATCAGTCTCAATTTCAGACAACTGTGACACCTAAGAGCCATTACTGCATTATCTTTCCATAGAGTTGGTAAGCTTAGTGCTCCATCGCTTCTTCGATATGTCTAGCATGAATGGGCTTGCAACTACGTCTCCTTAACTTCCGTCGGTTCTTGAAGACCTAAGACTATTTGTAGTCGGGCATTGTGAAGCATTAATGTTTTCTGATTCGGTAGGGTTATCTGCTCACGCAAATATCATTTGTATCATATACTGGATTCAAGCTGAGTGAGCAGTGCACCCTACCGGTCTCATATATCCTGCGAACAGCTTGCAGTCGCAGGGATGGCGACAATGTATACTGTGATATGGGCAAGCTGCCAATGTCGCGGAATTTGCTGGTAACTAGCAACTTCACACTGTACTGCAGGCGATGTCCAGGCCCTACATTGGGGCCAGAGGGGGGTGTTGGAATTGCATATGCCTAACAGGACCTTCCTCCTCCCAAAGCTCATCACGAGTCTTTAATTTTTTAATTTTCCTTTATTCCGTCTTGAACTCAGTACCTTAGGGTAAAAAACCATCCGCGTTTGCTTGGCCACAGTAGGAAAACCTTGCGTACTATTTTACATCTGCCCTACCTGGCATTCCCGGGCTTTCTTTGTGAAAACTCTCCACCAACTCCTGAGCATGTTCCATGCTCTCTGGTGGTTCCCAGTTGTTCTCATCCTCCGAAGAACCGTCCCATTTCACAATATACCTTAATTCACGCATCCGAACATTGCGTCCGTGAACACTCTTAATGTATGAGATTATTTCACTCTTCACTATATTTTCAACCTCCTATTCCAAGTCTCGCTCGATTTCCTCAGAGGCTTGTGGGGTTGGCTCTCGCCCTGCAATAATCAACACTCAGTAAGATTCCAGTAATGATACATGGAATACTGGGTGAATATGCCTCCGTCAGCAATATTTACATTGTAAGATCAACCGCCTCTTTTCTCCAGCATTTCGAACGGTCCATGAAGCTTGGGACTTAACTTTTGTGATGGTTGTTTGGAGAGGTTATTTTTTTCTGTTTAACATCACCTCATGGCCAATGTTGATATCTGGTTGTTCCATCGCCTTTTTATCATAATATTTCCTCATGGCCTTTCTGGTACGTCCCAATGTTTTACCAGCTTTTTGGTCTATCGTTTTCATCCAATGTGCGTATATCATGGCTCCTGGATTTTGAGCTTCCCTTGCCTTCATCCATTCCGTCTGTGGGTGGAAACCATGGTTTGCAAGGAATGGTGACATTTTATGTGCGTTCATGGCTGAGTCATTGTATGCATGTTCCACTAATGGGACCAGTTGGTATCTTTCATCCTGATCATAGTTGACAAAATTTCGAAGGTATCATTTCCACACTCGGTTGGTCCTCTCGGTTTGTCTGTCAGTTTGTAGGTGTTATACGGTTGAAATTTTTCGCTTTATTCCCCACTGCGTACAAATTGATTTGCGTAATTCTCCCGAAACCTTTGGGTCCATATCCGGTACTATCTCGGTTGGCAATCCCTGTAGTTTCCATACTTCCTGCAAGAATCATTTGGCTACATTATTGGCCGTCGCACTTTCGCGTATTCCTATGAAATGGGCCATTTTGGTGAATCGGTCTACTACCACCATAATATGCTTTTGTTCTTCCGACACCAGTAGATGTGTTAATAAATCAGCAGATATTGACGCCCAAGCTGCGTAAGGGACTTGAAGAGGTCCCAACAACCTGTACCTGGGGTGTGGTGGGGATTTATTGTGTTGGGATTCGTCACATGATCATACCTAGTCATTTATCTCGCTTGCAAACCATTTCTAGTACAAATCTTGTGTGATTATTTGTCGCATTATTTTTGTCCGAAAAGTCCTGCCACCCTAGAATCATGGCAACCTTTCACCACTACCGTTTACAGTTCTTTGTTGTCGGGTAAGCAGAGCCTGTTTTTGTAATATAGAAATCCTTTGATTGTTTTCCATTGTTTTGGTAATATCCTCCCATCTCGTTACAAGGCTTCCAACTCCCTTTTTCGTTCTTTTCACTCTTCGTCTTGCTCCGAGGCAACAAGGACTTGGTCAAGAAAGTGCGTAAAAAACACCTTCATTGCTATCTTTGCTAGAGAAGAGTTTGACATCAAGACTATTTCCTGTCTTGACTGGGGGTTGTGTACTTCGTCTGATCTGTCGGAATATTTATTGGTTTCTGCATTCGCTGGCAGTTTACTTTTTGTAGTCATAGCCATTTCTGTTGCTAGAATTCGTGTTGGAATGAAATCAGTGCTTCCCATCGCTCGGCCCGCGAGCTCTGTCTGATCTAACTCCGCTACCTCCATCATTTGAGAGTTATCGATTTGAGTAACTATCAGGTGCGCTATCCTTGACGCCTTAGTGTATTCCATAGTCCTTGAACCTATGGTTTCGCAACAATACCTTCAGTTGGCTGGTATAATCAGCATCAAGGACTCCGGCTGCAACCACAACTACGTTCTTACTAGCTAGTCCACAGCTGGATGCGATTCATCCCTTTGTTCCTTGGGGTAGACTCACTGCTAAGCCTGTATCAACCAGCAGTTGTCCCTTTGCCGGAAGTGGGGCAATGTTTGATGCATAAAGGTCATGACCAGCTGCCATTCGTAATCCCTCAGTTGGTAATACCTCTGCTTTGCTTAATTGCAAGATATTTATATTGTGTAGCTTCACTACTTCCTCTTCCATCTCAATCCCTTCATCTTCGTCTCTCTCTGCTGATGTCCAAAAGATTTGAAAATGTTCTGGTTTTCAAATGGAGTGTTCACTATGCGCAGCAGCATCCTCTAGACGGTACTCCGGCCGTCTACTTATGGCACCAGGTTTTCCTCCTCATATGCCTGGTCGGTATACAATTTTGAAATTATATTTTGCTAGTGCTTATGCCCAATGGATCTGCCTTCCATTCCATTTCTTTGTAGTGAGAAAATGTTGTAGACTCTCGTGGTCCATTAAAACTATAACAGGTTTTTCAGTGCCTAAAGGGTAATGTCCCCATTCCTTGAATGCTACCATTATTGCTAGTAATTCCTTACCTTGAATTTCGTAGTTTCGTTCTGAGGAGTTCAATGTTCGTGAATGGAAAGCCATGGGATGGAGTTTCTTGTGCAGAAACTTTGACAAGAACGCAACCAGGAGCCAAATTGCTTGCATCAGTTTCCACTTCTGTGTCTAGTCCAGGAAGGAAATGACAGAGTATGGGTGCGGTATCAAATCTTTCCTTCAAAATGACGAAACTGGTGTTCTGTTCAGTGCCCCAATGAAAGTTCTTCGGGTCACCTTCCAAGGTTTCTGTGGTAGGCTTGTAAATCGCGGAGAAGTTTTGAATGAAACGGCGGTAAAAATTAGGAAATCGGATGAAGACTCGGAATTCCTCAACTGAAATGGGCACCTTCCATTCCTTTATGGACTTGACATTTCTTTCGCTGATTTCCTCTCCTTCGGTATTGAGGATGTAACCAAGAAATTCAACTTCTTTGACATGTAATATTGATTTTTCTAAGTTGACTGCTAGCTGGTTCTCTTTTAGTTTCTGCAGAACCTTTTTACTCACATGAATATAGTCTTTCTCGTTTTACGTGTATATTAGGATATTGTCTTGGTAGTCAACAACTCCTTGGTCTAGAAATTCTCCACGTATTTCTTGCATCATTGATTGGAAAGTAGCGGGCACGTTGAGTAATCCGAAAGGCATTACCATGTACTTGTAGTGGCCGTAATTGCAGTGGAACGCTGTTTTCCATTCGCCTCCTTCAGCTATTCGCACCAAGTAGTATACCGTTTTACCATCGATCTTACAGAAATCCGTGGATCCTTCCACTCAGTCTCCAAGTTCCCTGATGATAGGTATCAGCTATCTGTTGGCATTGGTAACTGAATTCAGACCTCGGTAATCGACTACTACTCGTAGCTTACCATCCGCTTTTGGAACGAGAAGAATAGGAGCGCCAGGAGGTGATTGACTTGGTCGGATTTTGCCTTGTTGTAGCATTTCATCCAAGCACGTTCTAAGTTTCTTTAGTTGCATTGCCGACAATGGGTAAATTGGGCCCCAAGGCGGTTGCTCCCCTTCTTTAATTCTGATGGCGTAAATCCATTTTGTCGTAGGGGGCATTTGTGTTGCAACTTTCTCCTCGAATAGTTGAACATAATCATAGTATTGTTTGTGGATTTTTTATATGATACTCACGACCGGTTCGTCCATACACTGTATTCTTCCAATGACTTGTGCATTTTGATTGAAAACTACCATCCTGTGATACTTGCACATATTCCCCAATCCTGCCACAATTTCGGAGTTCAGACATGAATTTTCGAAAAATACCAATTGTCCGAATGTTCAATATTCGTCATGGAGTGTTCCTTACACCACGCAAAAGGAATAATAAAATCGTAGTTTGCTGCATTTGCAAATTCACAGGATATATCCGATTGTTGAGAGTTAGTCCCGATCTCTAATCAATTAGGCCAGCAAAATGTTTTACGCACCTTGCTGTGGCAAAGCCATCAAATTGTAAGATTTCTGTAGGATTTTGTCTCGCTTTATCATTCTATCGTATTCTTGTTGGAAGCGAGCATTGATTCGGAAGATGTGAGAACCGGAATGTAATAACACGCGAACCTGGATTCTTATTGCTTCAATCTCGATGTGGGCAATAGCTTCTAGGCAAATGTATCATCTTGGTCGCGGTATCTTTACTTTCTTCCGCACCTCGAAGAAGGTGTCGGCCTTTCGTTTTGGAGACATGTTGTGGATGTTCGAGACCATGCCTGAATAGTTTCTGTCAATTAGACCTCCACAGCCAAACTAGATCCTATTAGCCTTTTCCTGAATAGGGTTCTTATCTTGGTCCTTTGGCGTTTCACCAACACTCGAGGCCAGAGGGAGCAGTTATTGAGTTACTTGCCCCTTTTCTATCCACGAACATTGTTTGGTCATCAGGTATTCCACTACTAGCGGTCTTTACCCCTTTCCGATGGGTTTACTCTCATCCTTCTTTTACAACCTGCAGGTCCTGTCTGGGAGGTATCTACGATGGTCCAGATAGGTACATAGTATTACCATCAGGTTCATAGGGCTGGCCAATTACCATGTTCTATTCTCCCGCACGTGTTCTCTACCCTCATTTCATGAGAACATATCCCTCACAGAATTTATACTTTTGTACCCCGGAATCAATTCGAGGGAGATAGTGTTCTTGAGAAGCAAGTCTGGAGCCTTGTGTTAAGGGGGCTCCCTGTGGGAAGATGGATTACAAGGATGCGGCAGTACCAAAGCTATCTTCTTACTCAAAGTGAAGAACAAATATGTAAGAGAGAAAACCTTAAGAGGGGAACTTAATATTGTTAAGCTGAGGCTTTACCCAATAACTTCTCGAGAGGATTGTTGATCGTCTTAGGAGAAAAGTTCGCGCATATACTTAAGTAGAATTATATTGCCAACTGCTCTCCATCACTCTTAAGCTTACCACCATTGCGAGCATGCCCATCCACTCTGAGCCTCGGGCTAATATTCTAGTGAATGTCAGCCGACTCTGCTAGTTCATTATCCGAGGTGAAGTGTTCATGTAGTATCCGGTACATGCATTCAACTGCAGGAGAAAACTCTTTACATTGCTGTTGAGTTAGTGGCGAACTAACAGGTTACTGATAAGCTAATCTAATATTGAACTACCTGTCCCATACGTATTCGTTTATACAAGTTTTGTAGACAACTACTCAATGGTACCATTACCTTTCACAATTCTCTCGCCTTCTACTGTCTTCTACACAATAGCTTGGTCAACGGACTCCCGTGACGAGGTACTTAAGTCATTGTCTTATGCCGGCAGTACCCGGAGCCGCGGATGATAAGCACCTCAGTCAAGATAAGACCACTCCGATTCGGAGTTCGCTATCCACTCCCAAACATCTTACAGTCTTTCGGAAACATGCGGGAGTCACTGGTCTACCACTTAACCGGAGGCCTCCTGGGCTTCCTGTATACCATTCGTACCGACCAGCGTAGGCTTATAAGGATCAGTGGTGTATATACTCAAGTATGACTTCTCGTGTAACCATTCGATTCACCCCATGCTCCCTTATATATCCTGTGAACAGCTGGTGGTCGGAAGGACGGCGACTACGTATAAGGTATTACACCGCCGTCTTCAATCATAGGCTTTTACTAGTAAACCAGCATCTTCCCTTCGGTTGGCCCTTGAAGCATTGTCCCTACATCAGGGCCAGAGGGGGGTGTTGGACTCGGATTTTCCAATTTTGTCAAAGGTAAGAGTTTCTTCGGTCTGCAGCTCAACAACAAATAACCTGATTGAGCCCAGATTCGAACCTCCTATGTAATCTTGCATAAAAAACATTCCTATCTCATTACACGAAACTTCCCATAACCTTTTATACCCCAGGTACAGTAACTCCTATCTAAAAGTAGGGTAACCTCTTTGCCAGGTAGGGTAACTATACTCCCTACGGTAGGATAACTACTAGCCTTGGGTAGGGTAACTCGCAGGAACTCACTGAGACCTTCCGAACTCGCAGGGTTGACTTTCCCTACCTACCCGGTAAACCCTTTCTCATTCGCAGTCTAAGCGTTACCATTTGATTAGTCCACATAGTAACACTTTGATAGCGTCACTTTACTAACCTAACCGTAACCCTTCTGGCCTCCGGCATGGCATAAGACTAAGTCTACTGTAAGATCCAGCAGGGTCGTTACATCACCCCTCTGCTCTCTAGGGCCGCCCATGGCCTCTTGCATCATCGTTTATTTCCAGTTCCCCATTCTACAACCCTATGATCCCTGGGTTTCCACTGGTAGTGTTTATGGAAATCGACGAGGCCTTATGTGCCTGTTCCCGCTAACATTTCATACGCCTCCCGGGAGTTATCCTCGGGACCATTGCCCTTCCAAGCCACCAATTATTGGACAAATCACTTAGGGAAATTCTGACGAGGTCCCACATACCAACGGCTATTAAGAATGGTTGCGATAACATAACTAGGCTCATTGTCAATGATATCGGGAATGGGTACCTCTACTGTACCCCTGCCAGTTGAGTCCTCCCTATATGGTTCTAAGAGGCCGACGTTGAAGACTGGATGTATACCCCAACGTTCCGGGAGTTGAATTTCATAAGCAGCTGAACCAATCTTTAGTAAGACCACAAATGGTCCATACATACGATGATCAAGGTTTTCCCCTGGTCCCTTGCTAGGTATGTTTTTTCGATACAACCTTGGTCGATCCTCCCTCTTGGCTCGACCAGTATTAATATCCTTCAACGTAGTATACTCCGGTGCTGGCAATCTCTTCTGATCATGCCACTTCCGTTGCCTCTCTTGAGCCTTATGTAAAGAGTCTCGCGAATTTCCATCCATATCCCTTCCCAATCCTTAACTAATAGCTCGTTACTTGGGTGTATGCCTTGACTTTCTGCTGCGGATCCGAAACAATTCGTTTCTGGATTAAACACATGATTGGTCTGGAAGGAAGACACCTTAGGCGATTCTGACGTTGAAGTGTTAAAAGCATAATCCGTCAAGGGAAGTAGCTCTGCCCAGTCGTCCTGCTCCTAGGAACAACAACTACGAACGTATTGCTCCAAAGTCTGGTTTACCCTTTCAGTTTGCACATTAGTTTCAATGTGGAAAGCTGTGGAATCATGCATCTTAACTCTTAGCAACTTCATTAAGCGAGTCCGAAACTTAGAGGGGAATCGGTTATTATGATCCGATAGGATACTCTCTGGTAGACCACGGAAACGCCAAACCTCCTTCATGAAGGTAAGCGGTAAGTCACTGATAGGTACTTCCGTTGCCAAACGTATCAAATGAGCCATCTTCGAGCTCCTCTCTACTATAACGCAGATTTTCGTATACCCTTTTGACTCCAGTAATCCCACAATAAAGTACATCGAAATCACTTGTCTTGGTCGTAGTAGCACCTCTATAGGTTTAAGTATGTTACGGGTAACCAACTCAGAGCTCAGTAGAGTATGGTTAAGCGTTCAAAAATTTAATGACAGAGTCTTGTCAGGAAGGCGTCGTAATTATGTAGCCGATACTTGTTTCGCTAAAACTACTAAGAGTATGAAGTGTAGGGAATAACTTGTTATATTGATAAGATCTCTTCTCCGTTTCTCGTCTAATAGCTGGGGAGGAACTCTTAGATTTATATCCCGCGTGAGTTTCCGCGGCCGGTACATCTGATACCTATACTAACTAAGTACCTCCATAACAACTATTTGTCGTTCGTCTTATCAATCTTTAAGTGCGAACACTCTTAGACCCTGAATAATCTTTTGCTTCTGGTTATTAGGCCTAATTTTACTCCATCCTCCTGAGGTGTGCTAGATTCCGCCAGTGGGAAGTAAACGATGCCTTTGCTATATGAACTTAGTCTGAGTATGCCGCCCAAATGGGAACATAGCAGTCGTTCCTCTGTTATTGAGGTGATCAGTCTCAAATTCAGACAATAGTGACAACGCAGAGGCATGACTGCATTATCTTTACGTGGAGTCGGTAGGCTTAGTGCTCCATCGCTTCTTTGATTTGTCTAGCGAGAATGGGCTTACAGCTACTTCTTCTTAACTACCGTCCGTTTTTAGCAGACCTATGACTTAATTATAGCTGGTCAACGTGAAGCATTATTGTTTTCTAATTCGGTAGGTTTTTCCGCTCATGCAGATATCTAATGTATCATATACTGGATTCCTGTGGTATGAGCTGTGCACACTACCCCTGTCATATATCCTGCGAACAGCTTCCGGTTGGACGGACGGCGACGACGTATACAGTGTTATGGGCATGCTGCCAATTTCGCGATTTTTGCTGGTAACTAGCAACTTCACACCATACTGCAGGCGACGTCCGGGCCCTATATCGGGGCCAGAGGGGCCTGTTATAATTTCATGAGCCTAACACGAGCTCCCTCCTCCACAAGCTCGTCACGAGTCTTTTTAAACATCCTTCCTTTTCTTTTCAGAACTCAGCACTGTAGGGTGAAAAACCTTCCGCGTTTACTTGGCCTTGGGAGGAAAACCTTTCTTACTTATTCTCCCTGTGCCATACTTGGCATTTCCGTATTTTCCCTATGAAAACTTTCTACCAACTCCTAAGCATGGTCCATACTCGCTGGCGGTTCCCAGGTGTTCTCAACCTCCGAACAACCTTTCCCTTTCCCAAAATACCTTGGTTCACGTATCCGAACATTTCGTCCTCGATCCTTTCTCGTGTGAGAGATTATTTCACTCTTCACAATTTTCTCAACCTCCCATTCCAAATCTCCCTCGATTTCTTCAGGGGCTCGTGGAGGTTGTTCCAGTCTGGAGGAATGGACGTTCGGTAAGGTTCCAGTAATGATACATGGAACACCGGGTGAATATGCAAATGGTCGGAAATATTCAATTTGTACAATGAACGGCCTCTCTTTTCCAAAATCTCAATATGTCCATACAGTTTAGGGCTTAACATTTTAGATCGTCGCTTGGAGCGGATGGAGTTTGCGTTTAACATCACCTTATCACCATTTTTGATGTCTGCTTGTTCCATCGCCTCTTTATTATAATATTTTTTCATCGCTTCCCTAGTATGTTCCTAGGTTTTTGCTTCCTTTTAGTGTATCGCCTTGATCCAATGTGCGTATATCGTGGCTCTAGGGTTTTCAGCTTCCCTTTCTTTCATCCATTCTGTTTGGGGATGGAATCCGCACTTTGCGAAAAAAGGCGACATTTTATGTGCGTTTGTGGCCGAGTTATTGTATGCGTGTTCCGCTTATGGGAGCAGTTGATACCAATCATCCTGATCATAGTTGACAAAATTTCGCAGATAACCCTCCAGTACTTGGTTGGTTCTCTCGGTTTGTCCGTCTGTCTATGGGTGGTATGCGGTTGACATTTTTCGCTTCATTCCCAACTGCTTACACAGCAATTCCCAGAATTATCCGGAAAACTTTGCCTCCATGTCTGATACTATTTCGCATGGCAACCCCATGTAGTTTCCACACTTCCTATAAGTAGGATTGGGCCACATCCTTGGCTGTCGCATGTTCATGTAGACCTATGAAGTGGGCCATTTTGGTGAACCGGTCTACCACAACCATAATTTGTGCGTATCCTTATGATTCTGGTAGGTGTGTTATAATATAGGTGGATATTAATGCCCAAGCCGCGTAAGGAACTTGTAGAGGCTGTAACAACCCATACCTGGAGTGTTGTGGAGATTTATTGTGTTGGCATTCGGGACCAGATCGTACGTAGTCATTTATCCAGTTTGCCAACCCCTTCCAATAAAAATCTCGCGTTATTATTTCCAAGGTCTTTTGCTGTCCGAAATCTCCTGCCACCTCAGGATCATGATATCCTTTCGCGATTACCGTCGGTAGTGCTTCGTTGTTCGGTACATAGAGGCGCTTTTTGTAGTATAGAAACCCTTCCCTTGCCATGCACACTTTTGGCAACGTTCCCCCGTTTCGTGTCCGGGCTTCTAATTCCCCTTTTCGCTCTTTCCACTCTTCGTCTAGTTCCACAGCCGCTAGGACTTGGTCAAGGAATTCGGTAGCGAACACCTTTGTTTCAATCTGCGCTATGGTGGATTTTGACATTGAAACTATTTCGTGTTTTGACTGCGTATTGCATAATTCGTCCTGTTTATCGAAATAACTATTAGTTTCTGCATCCGCCGGGAGTATTCTTTTCGTAACCAGAGCCGTATCTGTCTCTCGTGTCCTTGTCGGAATAAAATCTGTACTTCAGAACCCTTGGCTCGCTCGTTCTGTCTGATCCAACTCCCTGACATCCATCAATTTAGAGAAATCGATTTGAGTTACTATCAGGTGCGCTATGCGGTCACCTTTCCGTATTTGGTATTCCTTGAAGCTATGGTTTCGTAACAACACTTTAAGTTGGTCTGTGTAATTGGGGTCAATGACTCCGGCTCCCACCTCAACTCCGTTTTTACAGGCCAACCCACTGCGAGAGGCGATTCTGCCGTCTGTTCCCTAAGGTAGACTGACAGCTAAGCCTGTCTCAACCACCCGTTGTCCCTTTGCTGGAAGTGGGGCATTATTTATTACATAGAGGTCGTGACCGGCTGCCATTCGTGTTTCTTTTCTCGGTAGTATTGCCGTCTTGCTTAATTTCTTGACACTCATGTTGCGGAGTTTCGGTAACTACTCCTCTATTTCTATCCCTTCATCCTCATCGCTATCTGCTAATGTTAAAAGGATTTGAAAATGTTCTTGTTTTGAAATAGACTGTTCACTATGCGCAGCTCCCTCCTCTAGACGGTACTCCGGCCGTCTACTTAAAGCGTCAGGTTTTCCTCCTCTGGTACCAGGTCGGTATACAATTTGGAAATTATATTCTGCTAGCGCTTGTGCCCAACGGATCTGCCTACCATTCCACTTCTTTGTGGTGAGAAAGTGTTGTAGGTTTTGGTGGTCAGTATCAACTGAAAAGGGTTTTTCAGTGCCTGAAAGGTAATGTCTCGTTTCCTTAAATGCTTCCATTATTGCTAGCAACTCCTTATCATGAATTTCGTAGTTTTGTTCCACGTAGTTTAATTGTCGTGAATGGAACGCCAGTGGATGGAGATTCCGGTCCTGGAACTGTGATAAAACACAACCAAGAGCGAAATCGCTTGCCTCTGTTTCGACTACTGTGTCTAGTTCAGGATGAAAATGACAAAGTATTGGTGCCGTAATGAATTTTTCTTTTAAGATTTCGAAAGCCGTGTTTTGCTCAGTGCCCCAATAAAAGTCCTTTGGGTCACTTTTTAAGGTTTCCGTGATTGGTTTGCAAATTGTGGAAAAGTTTTGAAAGAAGCGTCGGTAAAAATTAGCAAATCCTATAAAGACTTGGACTTCTTTAACCGAAGTGGGTTCCTTCCATTCTCTTACGGACTTAACCTTTCTTTCGCTCCTTTCCACTCCTTCGGTATTGACAATGTAACCGAGAAATTCAACTTCTTTAACGTGAAATATTAATTTTTCTAAGTTGACCGCCAGCTGGTTCTCCTTTAGTTTCTGTTGAACTTTACTAACCTGTTGAATACGGTCATTTTCGTTTTCTGAATAAAGAAGAATATCGTCTAAGTAGACATCAACGGCTTGATCTAGAAATTCCCGCAGTATTTCATGCATCGTGGATTGGAAAGTAGCTCGCCTGTTAAGCAGTGCGAACGGCATTACCATGTATTCGTAGTGGCCGTAACGGCATCGGAACGCTGTTTTCCATTCGTCTCCTTCGGCTATTCATACCAAGTAGTATCCTTTTTAACATGTATTTTGGAGAAAATTTTGGATCCTTCCCCGCGATGTCTGAGTTCCCTCATGATAGGTATCGGGTATCTGTCTGCGATGGTACCTGATTTCAATCCTCGGTAGTCGACTACTAGTCGAAGCTTACCATCCGCTTTTGGAACAAAGAGAATTAGGGTGCCTGCAGGTGATTGACTTGGACGGATTTTGCCCTGTTGTAGCATTTCATCCATGTACTTCCCAAGTTTCTTTAGTTGCATTGCCGATAACACATAAATTGGCCCCCGAGGCGGTTCTTCCCCATCCTTAATTCTGATCGCGTGATCCCATTTCCTTCTAAGAGGCATTTGTGTGGCAACTTCCTCCTCGCATAGTTGTACATAATCTTGGTATTGTTTAGGGACCATATATTTGATGTTCTCGACTGGTTCATCCTTGCACTGTATTCGTCCTATGACCTGCGCGTTTTGATCGAAAAGTACAGTTTCGTCATACTCCCACATATCCCCCAGTCCTACATTGAAGTCGTGGTCCCGACTAGATTTTTCAGACAAATTCAATTTTTCCGGTTGTTCAATATTGGTCAAGTAGTGTTCCTTTCACCACCCGAGAGGAATAATAAGGTCCTAATTCCCAGCATTTGCAACCTTACAGGTGATCTCAGATCGGTGTAAATTTGTCGCGATTTCTAACAAAAATAGGGCAAGTAAATTGTTTGCCGCCACTTGCGGTGGCTGAGCCATCGAATCCTAAGATTTCTGTGGGATTTTTTCTCGTGTTATAAGAAATATCATACTCCCTTACGAGCTGGGCATTGATTAGGAAGATATTAGAACCAGAATCTAATAACTCGCGAACCTGGATGCTTTTCCCTTCTGTTTTGCAGTGCGCGATGCCCTCTAGACAATTATAACGTCTTGGTTGTGGCGTTATTAGTCTCTTCCGAACTTCAACCTATGTGTCGGCCTTTCGTTTTTGAGACATTGTGTGGATGTTTGAGGCCATGCCCGCATAGTTTCGGTCAATCAGACCTCCTCAGCCAAACTAGTTCCTGTTCGCCTTTTCTTAATAGGGTTCTTATCTTGGTCTTTTGGCGTTTCACCAACACTCGGAGAGAGAGCGAGCAGTTATTGGGTTGCGTGCCCTTTCTAAATTCAAAATCTTTTGGTCATCAGGGAGCCCACTACTATCGGTCTTTACCCCTTGCCGAAGGGTTCCCTCTCATCCTGCCTTCACAACCTGCAGGTCCTGTCTGGGGGGTATCCACGATCGTTCAGATAGGAACATAGTATTACCATCGGGTTCATAGGGCTGGCCAATTACCATGTTCTGTCCTTCCCGCGCTTATTCTTCACCCGCATTTCGTGAGATCATATCCGTCACAGAATTCATATGTTGCTACTATCGAATGAATTTGAAGGAGACCGTGCTCGTGAGAATCAAGTCTAGAGCCTTGTCTCGAATACAGTCGATAATGGCTGTTGAGTGAAGTATGCGTCGTTACTTCCACCGTCATCTCCCTCGCCCCTACTGACTCTCCCTAGTATGATTTCTTCTGACTTCGTTTTAATCCCAAGTTGGTCCTTGTCAGAGACCCTTGAGTTTCCGGAACACGTGTCCGACTACCATCATTCATTTTCCCCGGTTGATGTGTTGGGGGTCCTAACCACCGGTGGGTGGGAGAGGTGTTCCTCGCATCGGTTTCTTCGATTCCCATAGTTCCGTGTGATATTTAGCACCAGTCACATAGACTACCCGATCCCAGTCGCCGATGGTGCAAAATTCCCTTAAGGCACCATTTCATGGTCTGAATGGTTTTCCCAAACCCGTGTTGGCCTTTCAATTCGTGTGACTTGAGCCTTTTGTGGGGGCTGTTGGTTGCCATTAACCAAATTTCTCGTGGACGTCCTTTATTTCGTTGGTGGTCATTTCGGTCCTCTTTAAGGGTGCCTTTCCAAGCGGCCCATTGGATAGCCATTACTTGCGCATCCTTCCGGAAAGTTTTCCATTTGTGGTTTGTTAACCCACATCGTGTGCACCCCATATTTTTCTTTCTTTCGTCGATGAGATTTTGGGAAATACCCTTGTGCATCCTTTCCAACTGCGTGGGGCTTTCTGATTTTTCAGTCTTATTCGACGTTGAGGTCATACTTTCTTGCTTGGCCGCCTTATATGCTGCGCGCTCTGCTTTGGTATATTGCACTTTGATGTTAAGGTTCTCCATATTTAATAAGAGGGTGAAAATCTTTCCCTCGTATTTAACCTTATCCATATCTCGAAGTGCAACCCGGTCTTCTGCGGTACTGGCGTACCGGTTGGTTATTTCTTGACAAAATAGTTGCCAATGAACGAGTCCTTCAACCCTTTTATGGCCCAGTTCACCAGTCATAGCGCATCAATACCAATTCGTGAAATGGGCAAGATTTTCTCCCTTTGTTCGACTGATGGCAGATTGTATCCAATGCATATGTTTTTCCCAATGTTGGGGGTTCCGTCGGAAACAATCTTCGCATTAAAGTAGACATGTGTTCACATTGTGGTACTCCTTCGCCTCTAAGACTTGCGGCGGTGTGGCTTCCTTTCTTTTGGCACTGGTCAACCCTTGGCTTCCGGCTTCTATAAGTAGTTCCATTCGCTCGTAATCCAGGTCTTCTTTGTGCGTCATGCCCCGCCTGGCTCTTTGTTGCCTTTATTTCCACCTTCGTCGATATTCATCTGTGTCCTTGGAGCTTACGCTGTCTCAAGAACTTCTTGATGAACTGCTGTCATCGTCCTCATCACCAAGATTATTTCGTGGACCGTGAGGTGGTCCTTGTCTTCCTCCTTTCGGTCCCGCTTCTGCCTCTTGTCCTGGTAGGGCTTTTCCTTTGTTATTTTGATTCTTTTGAGAATCTTGGCTGTCCTTAGGTGCGGGGATCCAAGGCGGACTGCTTGGTTCTCTGTCGGCCCCTGATGGTCGCTGATTGACTTGTGCCAACAAATTATCCGGCAGTCTTTTCAATTCCCGAATTTCTGCATCCTTCCGGGCTTCAAATTCCCTATTGACGCGCTGGTTTCTTGCTATTTGTGCTCTCACATGGACGTTTTCCTCCTTTTGCATAGCTTGTTCTCTTACCAATTCATCGCGGTGTGATTGCAGAGTATTGACTTCCTTTTCCAATAAGAGCTCTCGGGCGCGGGATTGGGCGTCAGTTGTCCCTATGTTGCTATGCAATTGCTGGCTAATTTCCTGTCGCTTTTCCTGTTACCGCCGAACCTTACCTTGTTCCGTTATTCGTCTCAGAACGGACTGGTCCCATGCTTCACCGAGCGCCGAAGTAACCATTTCTAGGTTTTTTTGAAGATTTTCTACCTCTTCGTCATCTAGTTCTACACCTTCCTTAACTCTCGTTCGTACATCTTCCAAATCTGCCACTAGGTGTTGTTGGGAGTTTCCGAGTGTATTGAACGCAATGTGCGGTCTGTCTTGAGTTTCCTTTGCCGTCCGGTCAATACGTCCTATTACCGAGTCAAGTTCCATCATGAAAATCTGCTTCCGTTCGTCTGGTCTTAGCTTGAGACCCTAGGAGTGGGGTGGAGTATCTTTCGAGGAAACTGAGCGACGGTTTTGTTAGTCCTCCGGGGGTTGGTTGTACCAAACCCCTCTTCTTAGACTGTGATCGTCTTTTGTCAACCCTTGATGAAGGTCGTACAACAGGAGTTCCGCTTCGACTTGGGACGTAACTTCCATGAACTGGTGGTGGTTCCGACATTGTAGTTGAGACTTGGTCAACTTCTTCATCATCCAAGCTTTCTCTCATAACTTCGGCTTCTTCCATAATCCTTAATGCCATATCTGGGTAGTTTTCTGGGCCTGACTTTGAATCCTTGATTTTGTGGTAGAAAAGGAATTGTTCAGTTGTCCAACAGTCCTTTTCAACTGTATCGTGTAGGATTTTGGCAGTTGACGGATTTACCCCACCAGCCTTAATCTTCTGGCGTACCTGCTGCAAGTGATATTGTAGTTGATCCACGACGTACGGTTACCAGCCTCGAGGGCCTCTTTTTGCTAACGTGGCAGAAGTATTCTTATCATCAAACTTTAGGATAATTTCACGGAAAGGGTGTTTCCAAATGAGTGAATTTGGTAACTGCTCGACCTGATACGGTTTTGGCTGCTTCACCATTTTCCGGCTTCTTTTCTTTTGTCTGACTACCGGAGATTCAGTAGAACAAGCTAGTCCAAGTCTACCTTGCTTGTCTGGTTCGAAATCGTCGTAATCTCCTTCGTCCTTAGGAGTTGATGAATACCCGGGAAGGGGCTCAGATACGATCTGCGTGACTTGTGTGTTTCCTAAGACGAAGAACAGGTAATAACACAGGATAATAGCAAGTATTGTCAAGATCATTTGACACCGCCATTGATCATGCCTCAGTGACAGAGAGACTATCAATATAGTGTTACCGGTAAACAACTCACAGCTCAGTAGAGTATTGTTAAGCGTTCGAAAATTTAATAACGCAGTCTTGTCAGGAAGGCGTCGTAATTATGTAGCCAATACTCATTTCGCTAAAACTACTAAGTGTATGAAGTGTAGGTAATAACTTGTTCTATTGATAAGATCTCTTTTCCGTTGCTGCTTGTCTAATAGCAGGGGAGGAACTCTTATATGTATATCCCGCTTGAGTTTCCGTGGCCGGTACATCTAATACCTATACTAACTAAGTTCCTCCTTAACAACTATTTGTCGTTCGTCTTATCAATCTTTAAGTGCGAACACTCTTAGACCTTGAATAATTTTTTCCTTCTGTTTATTCAGCCTAATTTTACTCCGTCTTCCTGAGCTGTGCTAGACTCCGCCAGTCGGAAGTAAACGATGCCTTTGCCATAGGAACTTAGTCTGAATATGCTGCCCAAATGCGAACATACCAGTTGTTCCTCTATTATTGAGGTGATCAGTCTCAAATTCAGACGACGGTGACAACGCAGAGGCATGACTGCATTATCTTTATGTAGAGTCGGTAGGCTTAGTGCTCACTCGCTTCTTTGATTTGCCTAGCGAGAATGGGCTTGCAGCGACGTCTCCTTAACTCCCGTCCGTTTTTAGCAGACATATGACTTAATTATAGCCGGTCAACGTGAAGCCTTACTGTTTTCTAATTCGCCAGGTTTTTCTACTCATGCAGATATCTTACGTATCATATACTGGATTCCAGTTGTATGAGCTGTGCACACTACCCCTCTCATATATCCTGCGAACAGCTTCCGGTCGGACGGACGGTGATGACGTATATGGTGTTATGGGCATGCTGCCACTTTCGCGATTTTTGCTGGTAACTAGCAACTTCACACCATACTGCAAGCGACGTCCGGGCCCTATATCGGGGCCAGAGGGGTGTGTTAGAATTTCATAAGCCTAACAAAGTAGTCCACACTTCTTGTGTCGTGCAGCTTTACAGCACTGGCATATATCACATGTGGGAACATATAGTTTGATATAATCTGCTATCTTTGGCCCGTAGAATTTTGCCCTAACCCTTTCCATAGCCTTGTATGTCCCTAGTGTCCCGCTAAGCGGGAATCATGTTCCGCCTCCATGATTGTACTTTTTACCCCCTCATCTGTCGGTATGTACTATGGGTTCTTGTAAAGCAGTAGGTCCATCACAATCTTAAGCTTCGGATCTCTCCCCTTGGTTTCTCCCTTAACTGAATCAAGGATCTGCAGGTATTCCTTGTCTCTTGATGCAAACTGCACGAGCCGCTCTAGGAATATGGATTGTAAACGGAATCTTGGGCACAATTGCAAAAGCAGTGGTCACAAGATATCCCGCTGCTGTTGAACTAACCATTGCCCAGGGCGGATAAAGCTTTGCATAGAATCTGATTGAGGATTACCCCCCCTTGTAACACGGTAGTCTCTACGCCTAGACAGTGCATCGGCCTTTTCATACAACATTCCTTCACGGTATACTACACAGAGGTTGAACGGTTATCAGTACTGAGCCCAGAGATGTTGCCTACGGTTCAGAATCTTGGTACAGTAAAAATATTCCAAGTTCTTCTGATCAGTATAAATGGTAATGTGATCCGCTACTGACCTCCGCAAATGATCCCATTCCTTGAATGCTGCCACAATCGCATTCATTTCCTAATCATGGACATCATAATTTATCTCCGCTGGGGAGAACTTTCTACCATGAAAGGCAACCGGATGCTATTTATTGTCCTCACACAGTTGGGATAATATGGCCCCTAATGCAAAGTCACCCGTATCGGTTTCCAGCTTTGTCTGTTGTTCAGGGTCCAAGTGTACTAATATCAGCCCTGTTGTAAATTTTTCCTTCAAATAATAAAAGGCCTCTTGACATGTTGGTGTCCACAGGAATTTTACATCCTTCTTTGTTAGGTCAGTGAGAGGTTTTGCGATCTCTGTGAACCCTTCAATAAACCTGCGATAGAAGTTTGCGAATCCCATAATGCTCTGCACTTCCTGGACACTATTGTGTGGTAGCCATCTCTTGAGTTTGGCTACCTTTGCCTCGGTCATTGATTTTCCGCAATCTGATATCTTATATCTGAGAAATTCAACCTCTCTCTGATGGAAGATCAATTGCTTCATGCTAACGCATCGGCGAGCTTTCCTGAGCCTTTCGATTACCCTGCGGACTTGGGAGACATGCTCCTCCATTGTCTCTGAGTAGATCAATATATCATCCATATAAGCGATAACGCCTTCGTCTAGTATGTTCCTGATTACCTCCTTGATCATGCGTTGGATAGTTGCCAGAGCGTTGCATAAGCCAAAAGGAATCACGGTATATTCATATAACCCATACCGACATTGGAATGCTGTCTTCCATTCCTCTCCTTCCTCCATCCGCAGAAGGTAGTATCCATTCTTGAGGTCCAACTTAGTGAACCCTAGCGCTTTCCCGAGTCTGTCTTGGAGCTCATTCATTAACGGTAGAGGGTATCTGTTCTCTACCGTTATCTTGTTTATTCCACAGTAGTGTATACATAACTGTAGAGTACCATCTGGCTTTGGTACAAACAGAGCAGGCGCAGCAGCGGGAGAGCCTGACTTCCTTAACTTCTCCACAGGTAACATCTCATCGAGATACTCGCGGAGGACCTTAACCTCCTTTTCCGATGAAGGATATAGTGGACCGAAAAGGGGAGTTTTATTCGGGAGTAGCTCAATCTTGTGATCATACTTCGACTGCTCCAGTAAGGATTCAATCCGTTGTTGGCTGAAGATATCATCAAAGTCCTTGTATTCAGGTAGGAGTTTTAACTTAATCTCTCCACCATCTTCATCCGTGAACTGTGCAATGCCCAAGAGGTAAATTGAGTTAGCATCCTTGACTAACATTTCCTCTTCGGTTATAAATTGTGGACGCCTCTTAGGACCTAAACAACGCGCCTTACAATGTTCTGATCTCCATGTCAGAATACCTGGTTTCCAGTCTATATCTGGATTATGCTCTTTTAACCAGGACATTGGTAAGTATTCATCAAACTTTGACTTGCTCATGTCGGCAACTTCAAATCACATCTTATTCAAGTATTCTACGATACTCATTTTCACCTCCTTGGTGTAGTGGATAACCGATCCAGGTATGTGATTTTCACTCGCATCTGAGATTGGACAAGATACCGTTCGCCGCACACATGGCATCTGGGTTTCCTTAACCCAGCGAGTACAAAGGACTGGTCCTGTCGCAGTGCTATCTAATAAGGCTGTAGCCTCTGCGGTAGTCATTCTTGGTCCTAGTTTCGATTGAAGTCGTACCTTACCACGGATAGACTTAGTATGTTTTGGTGGGTCTCGAACCCTCAATCGATTTGTAGGTCTCAACCCATTAACCATTTAGATGCTAGTATCCCTTGCCTTTCGCCACAAGGGCGGCCACAACGGGTCATGAAAAATTCAATAATTTAAATGTCTAGAAATGTTTACTATCACCCCTGCATGATTTCAGGTATTAAACCCTTCACAGGTAAACTGGAAATCAACTTTGATTCCTTAACCAAGTCGCACTTGACGTAGTAAACTTTTAGAACAAAAGCCAATTCAGAACCAGGGTAACTCTCCTAGCAACACGAACTCATAAGGAAAACAAAACAACGTTGATTCGAAAAGGAAAACCCATGACAAAAGAAATAAAAGAAACACAACCCAGAACTTCTAACATAACCAAGATTTCTCCCCGGATTTAACCTGTCAGGGTTAACTCCACATTCTCTTAGTTGCGGGTAAATACTCACATGGCTTTGTTCCCAGTAATCTGATGATCAGCTCCTTTCCTTACCTAGAGGCTCATTAGTTTCTTGTAATTTCGTTTGCCGTGGATGACAGACTTACCTTCGCCTGATTCCTCCGTATCAACCTCCATAATCTTTGGTAAGGCTTGAGGTACTTGGAGGAGTTTCTTATCGCCAGTTATAGAAAGAGCAGCTTCAATGCATTTAACTTTGCTAGCCCGTGCCTCTTGAAGGCCTGGCTTATTAGCTGACTGCTTCTTTTTTCCCTTCGCCGATTGAACATCAGGGGAAGATGAGCTGCATTTCTGCCAGAAGTGGGCAGGCTGCCCGGATTCATAGCATTGCCCAGACTAGAGCCGTTTTTCAGTTAGGTTATCTGGAATGCCCTTATGAGCGATGGCATACCCAGATTCTCCAACCTTAGGGGTCTTATTTATCTGGGAGGGTTGCGATTTTGACTTACCGGAACAGTTCTCCTTTTTCCGCTACTTCTTTGAGGAAGAGCCTCTATTGCTAGCTTTGTCATTGCTTGAACCGCCATGGTCTTTGGCGACCGGTTTACCAAAGTTAGCATTGTCTTGAAGGGTATGGCCGACTTTAAGACGTAGATCGATATATGCTCCGGCTTAGGTAGGATGTGGTTGCTTTAACGGCCGCGTGTTTCGCAACTCAGAAGTGATCACTGTCCTAACTTTATCTATTATTTGCCTTGAATCAGTGTATTGGAGGCTGGCCGCGAGGTCAACCACTTTATCGAGGTACTAGTCAACCCTCCCAGGCTTCGTAGACAAACGCATCCAATCAACCAGGTTACAATCATGATCTTCATGCCCGCTAAAACTGGTTTCAAGCGGAGCACGGAATCCTGCCCATGTCCGTAGCCCATTGTCAGGGTTGAAGATAATACCTATCCGTACCGGTTTGTCCTCACTGATGTAACGATGGATACCCAAATGCCAGTTCCTGGCTGAATTCTCCAACAGTAGAACGACCCAGCCAATCTTATCCATATCGTCCAAATCAGACTTCTTGAAATAAGTGAATTGGACTTCGACGTCTGTGAGAACCCTTTTGGTGTTGGTATTGTCTCCTTTGAAAGCTGTTATATTACTTAACTTTTCTGGCTTCTTTGACTATGCCACAGCAGAGGGCAACTGGTGTTACGAGAGGATTGCCTACTAGTTCTTCCAAGGAAGGCAGCTAACCTAGCCAACTGACGTCATATCTCCGCTTCGTGGCCTCATTCCAGTTGGGCTTTCGCCTTCTTAAGAATGGGGTAACATCAGGTAGGGAGTTGGCATTATCGTGGGAGCTCTCAGAGGAACTGGAATCACCCGGATTCCCCCCAGCACTAACGTTTCCACCAGGAAGGGGAGCATTCCCACCAATATTGCTACCAGTATTTCTACTGTGGGTCTCCCCAGGGCGATTATATCCATCAAAGGATTCCTCATCACCCTCCTTGATCTCCAGCTTGGGTGTTACCCCCTGGAGGTTGTTCAGGGTTCTCGAGTGGTGGAGGAGGTATTGAGGTACTAGGCGTATCACTCGCTGTTCCTGTACCCAAACCCAACAGATATTCCACGAAGGTCAGGCGAGAGTCAGGATCCCTCAGGGGTCCCACTTGTCCTCTTCGCCTACAAAGCTGACACATGGGTGGTCTTGATTGAGGAAGTGGGGTCGGGGGCTGCGGTGCAGGAGTCTCTGAATTATTATTATTATTATGTATCATTACGCTTATGGAGCCAGAGGCTATGAAGCGGCAACTAACATACATAACGGCACACCTCACTGTACCTCGTCCCTGAAATCCTTCTCTTAAATGCTAGTGGCAACCGTTTGAGTGGACCCCCGTCAAAGCGCTAATGACCCCTAAACAAAGGAAATCCTCCTCTCCGCCTGATGCCTATCAAATACTAAGGAAATACATG
>QLOI01001143.1:0-28857 GCA_003313605.1 Tuber umbilicatum
CCCCCCCCCCCCCCCCAATTGGATCAAAACCAACAAAATAGTAAAGCGAGTAAATAAAGAAATAAATCACCATACCTGCGACAACAACTGCTTACGCCTCGGAGAAGACGATGCTAGAATAACCCTCTTCCCCCTGATCATATTCAAAGCAGGCAAATCTAACGGAGGTCTCGGGAGTCGTCCTTTCACACCCCGAGGCAATTGGCCTCCTCCTCCTGCTGCAGTGGACACAGGAGGACCACCAGCGCTGGCACTGATAGAGTAAGTCGGCGGCGGATCTAGCGGTAATGCTATAGCACCTTGTCCGCCATTACCTCCTGCTCCCCCTACGATCGCGTTATAGAACCAAGACATTCTCTATTTCTGCCGCCCTACTTTTTTTTCTTTTTTCCCTCCTAGGTGTGATTGGATTCCGGTGCTGCTGTCGGTAAGTCGGTTCCCCACTGTCGGTGCCGAATGATACGATACGGTAGCAATTGTAGTAGCGGTAGTGTGGTGGTGGTGGTGGTGGTGGTGGTGGCAAGTATAGGGGTACGTAGCGGTCGATGAATAGCTTACCTTTCGTCAAAAAGAAGGTTGTGGTTGCTGCGGTAACACAAGGAAACTTAGCTTACTATTACATACGACGCGCGACAGCTACGTGCCGTAACCTACCGGTAATCTATCCATGGTCTAACCAAGCTTTTCTTTTATTTTTCCTTCTCCACCTTTTTTCCCCGGGTCTCTTAGACCTCTATTATGGGGGCGGCTCGCCGGCTGTTCTGCTGACTGTCACTCACACCTAGTATGATACCTGTACCGACGCCCACACGCTCGGCTCAAAACGTTTTCTTTTTGTGCAACCGCATCCTTGCGTTTCCTCCCATCCACCCTTCTGCGGCGCGCGCGCCTGTTTCTGCTCTGTCCACCTCCAGAAGGTGCTCGAGTACGGCACCGTATTGTACAGTAAGGAAGCGAAAAAGAAAAGAGGAGAATATAGCGGTAAGATCTAAGCTTCTAGAACACCGTGCTGAGGAAATAAAGTAGAGCCGCGTGGCCTTGGGCCAGGCCAGGCTATCAGTGAGCGAGCGTCTTACCCACACCGCAGTGTCGCCCGGTACTCGTACTGTAAGCTCATTTCTCCGTCACCAGGATACGAGATGATGGGGTATCGTGGCAACGTGGTTTGAGCCTCCGGCTTGACCCTCCCGCCGGTGGAGTGTGGCGTATCACAAAGATTGACGTTCATATCGTACCGGCACACAACGGCTTCGTAACTACCGGTACTTTACCGCTCCCCTAAGACACATCCAATATAAGTATTAGTTTACTCGTACATCCCTGCAATCCCGAACCCAACCCCGCCCCACTCTTGCTATCCTACTAGCCGGGTTGAGACGACATCGCTCCCGACCGATACCGAAAGGTGACAGGGCTGAAACTCGGAATTCAACCCTATCGTAAGAGTCTGATAGGCAAAGTATCATACCGGTATGCATAACATCAAACAGACATGCATGCATCCGATCGGTCCGAGCACCCTGTATATGGTTCGAGCCCGGGTGCCGAGTCGGGGGTTTGTCCGGTTCGGTATACGGTCTGTACCATATGGCACTGGCGGTTGACATATCATAGAGGCGGGGACAGCCCTACCAATTTTGGCTTTTTGCCACCGGATTTCCTTGTCTATCGTTCGCCGTCCCTTCCTGTTCCTTGCTTCCCTCCCCCCATGCTAAGTTAAGCTGGGTCAGGTACTCGTATAACAGTGCAACAGGTATAAAGGTGGATCCTCCGTGAAACGCCGAACTGGTGGTGAACGGTTCTCCGACCTCAAGGCTTGAAGTTACACACGCCCCTGCCGGGTACAGTACGGTACCGGCCCGCCAATTTTGCCGGTTCAAGTGTCCCACATTACGAATATCTGAGTACTTGTTTTACTCTCACCTAAGTGCACTTTGCACGGCTAATTTGTCCAGCGGGCTACTGGCATTCTATCAGATTCAGAATTAAAAAAAAGAAGGAAAAGACAACTTATTTCTTCTCCTTGACAGCTATTTTGTGAGTTTTATTTCTTTGTTATTTATCTGCTACTGCTATCCGCTAATTGGAGCTCGGGTTCAGTGTGCTTAGAGTTTCACTCTGCAGTGCCGGTGCTGGTACTCGAGCACAATGATGGAGCGTAAGGCTTCGCTGATGATGACGGGGTCTAGCATCATAGCACTCCAGTAAATCAGCCCCTCCTACGGTGCTCGTACTCCCATCCCTAACCAGAATCTCGGACAGTTTTACCGAGTACTCGTATTCATGCTCAAGTAGCTGAGCTAGAATTGCGCTTTTCTGGCTGCGTCATCACCAGCAAAAGAAGCGGGGAACCGAACCCCATCCCACCGGTTTGCTTGGGCTGATGTACAGTACTCGTATAGTCTGTGGGTGGGCCGGGCCAAGCCGCAACCGCATTTTTGCAAAAGAAATAGTGGGGCGGCAAACTCGAATACACAGATATTTTTTCAAAACTATGGTCACGGGCTTGGCCGGGTATCCGCAGGCTCTCTACCGCAAGGATAATGTCACCTGGTTTGGATATCATACCGGGGGCGCTCGGAAGCAAGCAGAGAAGTTTCGTTCTTCTTTCCTTCCGCCGCAGGGGGTGGAGGAAGGAGGAGGCAGGGGGAGCTGAACAGCAGCACGGCAGTCTACGGCACCCGACGCTTTTTCAACAGTCGGAAATGGGTGAAGAAAAATGAAGTCATTCGATCACAGTACAGATAGCTAGCTAGTGAGTGCAGGGCACTAGAATTGGCGGGTGAGGAACCACAACTCGGGCGCGCAGATACGTAAATCGTGTTCCTGAGGCTTCATAAAAACGTCGAGTACTGAAACAGCCCTTCTCGGGGCATGGGAGCCGTCACCTTAGCCAACTTCAACTTGGCCGCGCGAGGTACTACTATACTGATACTTGGACTTTGCGCATTGTGGGAAACCTCGGCGTTTCGTAGGCCTAAACTGTGCCAAGATTTCTGGACACTTTTTTTTTTTTTTTTTTTTTTATAACTTTTTAACTTTATTAACAATTGTCAACTACAACTAGCTAATAACAGTACTAAACGGTTTTCTGTCCGTGAAACTCGAGTCTTCTGTAATAACCCTCTAACAAATCGAGGGCACCCCCAAGAATCCACGGACGGGTCACTGCAAGCGACCTTCCTCCACTGAGATATTCTACCAAGAGCCAATTGCAACAACCTAAGATAATGTCAGATCCCCCAGAAGGGTTACTGTAACGTTTGCGGTCTTTCCAGCTTGTTTGCTTTCGACAGGTATCGATATCGTAGTTAAGACTATTGTTCGTACGTTACTACTTGCATTACTGACACTCTAGTCAATATGTGTAACGCCAGTATCCTTATCGTTGTATTAAAGTAATAGAAGAGTAAAGAGATAACCAAATCATATTGTAGCTGGGTTACTTAGAAGGCTGCGTGAAGGACTATCGCCATGTCTGTCTCGTCCTTCTTATATAGTTCTTCCTGCTCACCTATGAGTCACAACTGTGACTCATACACACGCGTAACATCTTATGATTCAACTGAGTCATTGCGCAATAACAATATAACTATGAGTCGCAAGTGCAACTCATGTGAAAACATAACATCATATGACTCCAAATGAGTCATTCGCGTAACTATAACATATGACTCACAACCGTAAGTTATGTAAAACATCCTATGACCTCTAAACAGGTCATGCACAGAAAATCAATAACATAAATCAATATAAAAACCCATATAACAAATGAAACCCTATGACTCATACATGAGTCATAGTGTTACGGGTAACCAACTCAGAGCTCAGTAGAGTAAGGTTAAGCGTTTGAGTCCTCAATAACAGAGTAGTGTCAGGAAGGCGTCGTAATTGAGTCACTAATACTTGGTTCGCTAAAACTACTAAGAGTATGAAGTGTAGATAATAACTTGTTATATTGATAAGATCTCTTCTCCGTTGCTGTCTGTCTAATAGCTGGGGAGGAACTCTTATATTTATATACGACGTGAGTTTCCGCGGCCAGTACATCTAATACCTATACTAATTAAGTACCTCCGCAACAACTACTAGTTTTTCGTCTTATCAATCCTAAGTGCGAACACTCATAGACCCTGAGTAATTCCCCGCTTCTGGTAATTCGGCTTATTGTACTTCGTCTTCCTGAGGGTGTGCAAGACTCCGCCAGTCGGAAGTAAACGATGCCTTTGCCATATGAACTTAGCCTGAGTATGCTGATCAATTTGCGAACATATCAGTCATTCCTCTGTTACTGAGATGATTAGTCTCAATATCAGACAATCGTGACAACACAGAGGCATGACTGCATTATCTTTACGTAGAGTTGGTAGGCTTAGTGCTCCATCGCTTCTTTGATTTGCCTAGCGAGAATGAGCTTCCAGCTACATCTCCTTAACTCCCGTCCGTTCTTGCAGACCTATGACTATTTGTAGTCGGTCAACGTGAAGCATTATTGTTTTCTGATTTGGTAGGCTTTTCTGCTCACGAAGATATCATTTGTATCATATACTGGATTCCAGCTGTATGAGCAGTGCACACTACCCCTCTCATATATTCTGCGAACAGCTTCCGGTCAGACAGACGGCAATGATGTATCCGGTGTTACGGGGAAGCTGCCAATTTCGCGATTTTTGCTGGTAACTAGCAACTTCACACCGTACTGCAGACAACGTCCAGGCTCTACATCGGGGCCAGAGGGGGGTGTTGGGATTGCATATGCCTAACACATAGTGTGAAATAGCTAAGTCAGTCTAGAATCGTGACAGTCACCCCAACTAGCGCCTCCCAGCAGCACCCCCGACAAAGGAAAACCACCCATCCACCATCCTCACTTAGCCCACGCACGGGAAACACCCAAAATAAAATAACAAAAAACTTAAACCCGCCACCCCAAATAACAACTTCCACCTAACTCGTATCTTCGCCCACATCCAAAAGCCCTACACATCCCCCCTAACCCACCCCAGGGGCCTCTAGGAACCCCGCCTACCATTCCCATACCCCTACCTATGCCCGGCGAACCCATCCTAGAGCCTGTCGGCACAACTACAACATCCTCATCCCCATCCTGCCTAATAAATTCCCGCGAGATCTCCCTCCCGCCTCTCACAAAACTTCCAGCCCGGAACACAACCATACCCTTCCGGACTGCCTCCAATTCCTCTCTCCTCTTTGCCAGCCATCGTTGAGGCTCCCTCAATCTCTTCTTCCTCCTCCCCTCTTCCAATGTCCAAGCGACCGGGGACTCACCACTCGGGGGGCTAGGCGCCTGCACTGACTCAGCAGAGGACGCCACCTCAGCCACCTCCTCTTCAGCCACCGACATGTCATCCTCAGCCACCTTCTAAGAAGCCACCGAAGACGCCACACCAGGCATCCTCACCCGTGCCACCGCCACCTCCTCTTCCTCAACCACGAACGGAGCCACGTCATCCCCTCCCACGAACTCCACCTTTTGCCCAAATCCTAGCTCACAATTCTGGGAATTGTTAGCCCCCCCGCACACAACACAAACCGCAAACTCCGCTCCATGATACCTCGCTAACTGCTTCTCAGCCAAAGCCAAGCGAGCAGAAAGCACCGAAACATGGTGCCTCAACCATGAAATCTCCGCCTCCTGAGCGAAAGACTTCTCCACTGCACTCGTTAGGACATCAGCCGACCATGTGACTTGAGCCGATGACGGTTTCGAATTTGTCTTCTTAGCCATAACCGAAGTGTACAGCAGAGTAGATAGTATGGAGAAATAAAGACAAAGATGATGGAAGGGGATGAAAGAACAAGTTTATCGATGAAAATTATCCCAAGCAAGGTGCTGTAGGATAAAGACTTGAAGCAATCGTGATGAAAGAATCAAGGACGCTGGTTGGCCAAACCCGGGAATATAACAAGTCACCTGGCGGTGAAATTTCAATGACTGGGGTTGTAACAGACCTTTCTGAACACTTTTGCAACGCGCAAGTACCGGTACAGTGTACGAGCACGGTTACACTGCGAGTGCCCGGGGAGATGTCTCCGCACAAGGCGGTGGTCAGGCCATCTCGCAGGTTAATCCAAAGTAACCATTCATCGACCTTCTAGTGAGCACTTGCACTGACCCCAAGCCACAAGTACCGGTACCCGAGAACAGGGGGGGTGTATGGCGCTGTACCGTACTGTGCAGTAGATTGAGTAGACTACGGAACTTTGCGGCAGCTTATCAAGTTCGACTCCGCGCCATAACGCACCCCAACTTAAACCTCACCTATCGCGCCGGTACCTTAAACGCTTACCCTTTGTTCTTTTCTTTTTCCAGTTGCGCTCTGCAGATTGCACGTGCTTTTTTTTTTTTTCGCTTTGGTGCGGTGATGGGATTTACGCGCTGCACGGTATAGTAGATCACCAGGTGGAAAAACGCAGGAGAAAAACACAAATTGCTCCATGATTCATTCACTGCGGGGGATATAATTACATACTCGAGTATGATGCAACAGGAGCAGGAAAAGCCATCATGCAGGGGGGGAGAAAGGGGAAAGGGGAAAAGAAATTTTAAAACAGTGGTTTGCCGAGACGAGACGAGACGAGAAGGGCCGAGTGATATGTCATGTAATTCGCGGAAATGAGTACTTGCATAATGGCCTTTTTTTTCCATCGGATGGAACGAGGGAAGGTTTGTTTTTTCTTATCTATTGGCTAATGTCGGTGATCTGTGTGGGCGAGTGACTCGGGTTTAGTATATGTATGTATTGAACAAGGTAGAGGTTCATTGTGTATTTTGTTTTTCGTGATATGGGAGGGAGGGAAGGGGGTGATGTTTACGGTACCTTTAGCACGGCTTTACCAAAGTTCTTTCCATGGAACATGCCAAGAAGGCCATCGATGGCATTGTCCAGGCCATCGCTGACGGATTCCCGGTAAATCAACTCCTTGTTCGCAAGCCATTTGCTAACATTCTCTTGATGCTCCTTATAATATTTCGGACCAAAGTCTGCCCCACTAACGAGGAATCCCTGCAATTGCAATAAGGGGAATGTCAGGAACGTTTTCCCAAAGGAGATAAGTTTTCCCCCCCTCGGTGATCCCAGCACTTTGGTGTCATCATCGTGATACCCAAACTTTGTTGCGATCTGGGTCTGGTGGGGGGGCGATATTATATGACAAGAAGGAATAACTCACCCTGATAGTATACTGTTTAGGAACGACAGACCAAATATTTTTGATGGGATAAGCATCCTTGGGGTCGGTAAGGTTGTACTGCGAGATCATCCCGCACTCGATAAACCTAGCGTTTGTGTTGCCATGGGATAGTGCAGCGTCTAGGGATTCGCCGCCAACGTTGTCGTAGTAGATGTCGATCCCGTCCGGCGCGTATTTCCCGAGCGCCTCGTCGGTCGAGATGCTCTTGTAATTGAACGCCTCGTCGAACTTGAGCTCGTTCTTAATGTACGCCACTTTCTCGTCTGAGCCAGCCGAGCCGATTACCCGGAGGCCCTCCCGCTTCGCGAGTTGGCCAACGATGGACCCCACGGCGCCCGAGGCTGCCGAGACGAAAATCGTCTCACCCTTCTTTGGCTTCCCAATTTCGTAGAGGGAGGAACTGCGCCGCAGGTTTGTTTGTCAATTGTGGGGGTTCATTATTTGTAGGGCGAGGATGTAAGGTGGAGGGGAGGTGGGGGTCATACTAAGCAGTCAATCCGGGCATTCCCAATACACCGATGAAGTAGCTCAATGGGAGATTGTGCGGGTTGTGGATCTTCTTCAATCCCTTTGCCGACTCCTCAGTGTGCACAGTGTACTCCTCAGTACCGGTGTGCCCACTGCACAATTCGCCTTCCTTGAAATTCGGGTTGTCGCTCTTGACAATCTGACTGATACCGTCGTTTGTGATGGGCTGATGGAGGATAAATCCCGCGATGTACGATGCGTTGCCCGCGCTCATGCGCCCACGCTGGTACGGGTCGAACGAGAGGTAAAAGTTCTTGGTGATAACACCGTTCTGCGGGACCTTGTCGAGGTCGACCTCGACAGTATCGAGGATGAGGTCCTTTCCCGCAACGGGGAAGCCACTGGGGACTGAATTGAAAACAACACGTTTGTTGGAAACCATTTCGATGCTTTTAACAGAGGAGGGATATAAACGTGTGTGTGGGGCTTTCCTTGTCCGAGTATTGGAATGATGTGAGTATGGATGTTCAAAGTGTTGTGTAGCTTATGATGGTGTCGGATCTAATCTATCGTACTAGAGGGGCTTTGAGAACGAGAGCAGACGTCAGCTTTTATTAACTCTTCAGGCGGTACTCGTACTCGGGGAAGGTGTGTGGGTGTGTGTGTGGGTGAGAGGTGATTCCAATTAACAGAGTTAGGGTCAGGCTATTACCACCACCGCTGGCAGGATCTCCGGGGTGGAACAGCAGCAAGCAAGCGAGCAAAGAGCGGGTCCGTCGGCCGAGCTTCCACCGTATCACCATCCATTCGTTCAACCAACCGAGCATCGCCCAATGGGTGCGGAGAGAAAAGAAAAGAGGGGGGCAAACGCTTAGAAATCAAGACTGACCGACCGGCTTCAGCTGTCCTACTCTAGGGCGACGTCATCTAACCAAGATACTGTGCTGTACGAGCAGACAACTCGAGCTTTCGCGCGGCGAATTGAAACCGGACACCCTCATAATAGTAATGGTCGCTGGGCCAATAAATTGATGTCTCTAAAGCATTAAGCCAAGTGATGCAATTCTATATATCATAGAGAATGGGTGGTAGCATTGAAATCAAACAGGCACTTGTGAGGATGGGAAGCTCTTCCTCGGGCCGGGATTCATCAAAAGTGTCGAAGATTCCAGGAGAAGCTCCAAAGAGTGATACCAGTATCGTAAAGTACACCCTAAGCTAATAGAAACAACAGTTTCGATGGCCAGATTGGATACGGGGACTCGAGTATGTGATGCGCCGAGGCAAGTTGAATAAAGCTGTTTTTTGTCATTTGATTATTAATTGTTGCCCTGCATGCGGGCGTTATTGGTCGACTAATAATGCCTGCATTATGAAGGTGTCCAACTTCAATCGGGCCGCACGAGCACTCGTACTGTGGACTACACGGCACATACTACTACGGCGACCTACAATGATTCTGGGTGCTTATCGGTATTGATACCCTATCGGACCAACTGTGCAGGTTTCAATCACCATCACCATCTCAAAGCGTGCCATATCCGTCCAACGTGCTACGGTAAGACTACGAGTAGGAGGAATGCGCGGAGCCGAATTGGCCTCGGCCCCGGCCTGAAACGTGTTGAAATGATTTTTTTCCTTTTCTTTCTTTCTGCTGGAATATTAATACTAAGATCCATCAGCCCGGCGCGTCTGCGGCTGGCTTACCGCTACGGCGCTCTACGAATATGCCGTGCTAGAACGGGGCTTTTTCTATGATGAGATATGACGTGCATGCGGGAGATCCGAGGGCTAGTGCGCGTTGGGGCGGCTGAGGTCTTGGGGGGACCATCCCGTGGTTGGTATCGGGGTTCCGACGCCCTTCTCCGGTGGGTGCATTGGGACGGATGGGGTCTTGGGGGAACCGCCTTGTGGTCGGTGTCGGGGTTCCGAGGCCCTTTGGCGGTGCGGGGGGCCGCTGTACTGGTACAGTACCGGTACTCCGAGTACCTTACTGGGTTGTATTATGGCGGCATGATACTCGTACGAGCGCGGTAGGCTTGGAAGCGGCAAAGTATAGTGAGAATAATCATAGTATTATTATCGCCATTGTCGTATCGGTACGGAAGATTTTGCTAGGGGTTGTTTTTTTGGGGGTGGTTGATATAGGTGGTTCGGGTCTGCCATTATAGCGAGGGAACGGTACAATACTCGTGAACGGAGGGTTTGCACAAGTCTGGGTGGGGGCTATCATGTCGCTCGCATCGAGAGTCCATGGAGCCCCTGACAATTCTTGTGCCTGTAAAACTCGCTCGTTCAAAGAGGTCATAGAGTGACCAATTCTCGAATATCTTGCAACTTCCCGTTAAAATTATACTAGGAGCACAGCTGCAGAACCGTACGATACCCTGATGAAGGCGTAAAAGTATAATCCTTGCCGTCTATAACGTTCACAAAATCTAATTCAACGGGGACGCAACCTCGGCATAAAAAGGCACAGTACTGTACAGTACCTCGGCCAAAGGATTAGAATTTTTCACTTTTAGGGTTCCAGTTATGTTTTTCTGTCCCAATTTAATATGATATTATCGTAAAAATAGAATGGAAAGATGGGATATAGAATTGATCAAGTTGTGATATTCGTAATATCATCATCATAAGTCAAGTAGAGTTAGAGCAGACTCTATGGCGAGATTCGTAAATATATTGCACAAAGAACATTAAGAAACAAACCCTAAATCTCCAAAATTCTAATCATTTGTATAGTCCAGTGGAAGTTGGCATCTAGGGCCCTCAATTCCAGGCCATGTTTCATGCTCTCTAGTCAAGGAGCCGGATACGGGTATGCCAACATCACAGGTTTGTTTGCTCAAACCCACCGATGGTCAAAGCTCTGGCAAACATCCCACTAGTTTGGCTATCCCATCACTACCGAACGGATACCGGTATGATAGTCTACCCCACCCTCCGCTACCACCCCGGCGCAAGCCCCATTAGCGGCCCGGCAGAACTACTCCTCCGCATCGAAGGATGTGCTTGACATCTACAAGCTCCGGTGAAACTTTACAACCACCATGGAGCACCGCTCCAACCTCTGACATGGACTACCACTGGACCCAGGTTCCCCCGATGCACAAAATCGAATCCCGTTCACCCACACACCTCGGAGAAAGATTACGAATGGCAATGGATCACCCACATGTCCAAAAATTTTCTTGGCGTCTTGATATTACAGTACGGTGCTCTATCCACTTCTTTCGCCTCGTGCAGTGGCAGCAGTAGTGGAGCGGGACCGGGGGATGTCTACTTTTTATGATGAAATGCGGTTTCTGGCGTTCGCGGTGGGGATTCGCACGAAACTGGCGGATTTGAGATGGCATTTTTTTTGGGGGGGGGGGAGGTACGGAGTTATATTTGGTGTGATGGGGGGTGGTGGGTTTAAGATGGCTGGGAAGGAGAGCAGGAGAAGGCGAATTGGGTCGGTAGGAATGGGGATGGGGTTTATGATGTACCTATGTACCGCGATGTAATGCTTTAGTGATTTTTGATGGTGGCACTATGGTGCCGTATTTGTAGGGGAGTGGTGAGATGGGGTTGTCGGAAGGGGATACTCTGTTGTGCAGTTTTGCGGTGGTAGCGGTACCAGTGGTGGGTAAACTATCGTAGGGAATGGGCAATTATGCGGTGGAGTACTCGAGCGTGAATGCTGGGCTGTTGTCAGTTGTGGTATTGGACGAATTGCTGGTGGAAATAGTTTAGTGGGATATCGATACTTCTTGTGAGGTAGTAGTGGTTTTTGACAACCTGGATGATGAGCAGGGATATTGAGCGGTGGACTGGACTCCAATGGGGCATCAGACCTTTACAGCTGCTCCGTTTGAGTGTTGTAGCCCCCCATATCTCCCGGTAACTTGGGCGGGGGACCTACTTCGACAATTACGCTCTTCGATTGTTGTATCAGGGTAAACAATTTCTGTATGTATCATAACCGCCAAGTTATGACATGAAGGTTGTTGATCTCAATTATCACACTCTCTTGGCACTGGTACAGTACCGGCCGAAAAAAAATGTGTTGGATTGTCCATAAACCAATGTAAAGTGCTAGTGCAGAGCAACCACCACAACTCTCCGGAACCTCACTCTCTTGAACCTCACCATCCAGATTGCCATCCAGAACCTCCACAACCCCCCAACGCGATAGAAATGCCTCTCTCTTCTCAGAATCCTGCAAGTGACGGTGAGTAATAAATTGATAAGATGCAGATCTGAGTAAATACTAACTGAGAATGTAGATTCCACCAATGATACTATCGGTACGCGAGTGCCGGAGATTCGCCACCAAGAGATACTGGTCGCAAAGCGAGCGAGTGCCCTCACGATGCGGTATTATGGGCAAAAGTACCCTGATATTGCTACTACATTGGACCTTGGTGCGAATAATATTGCCAAATTTGTACGCAAAGTTCGGGTCAATGCAGGAATTTCAAAGAAAGAATTGTTTACAACGGTACCTTTATCACAACTTCTTGTTGATGCAAATCTTGTCTTGGCACCCAGGTCAGGAAGGCCTAAAGTTCTCTCAGAGACGGATAAGGACAATTTGGTCTTCGTTACAAAATTGAACCGGAAAACATGCCGCCTCCCTTTTTCCGATATTTACCGAAATGCGGGACTTGAAAGGGTCTCAAAAGGAACTGTTTTAAATGCTCTTCATGAACGAGGACTTAAGGCCTATCGTGAGAACAAAAAATTTATCTTGAGTGGAGAGCATAAGCGAACATGATGGGACTTTTGCAATTCTAAGTTGAATTGGGACCCTGATAAAGAGTGGGCGAATTGGGCATTTACCGATGAATTTGGAATAAAAGTAGGAGAAAATAGAAAGGTTATCTTGATATGGCATTCACAGGAGGAAAAATGGGATGAAGATTGTGTCGGGCATGAGGATAGGGATGGGCAAATGGTAATGTTTTGGGGAATGATAATGTGGAATCAGGATGGGCCATATCACATATGGGATAGGGAAACGCCGAAGCAAAAGCAGGAAGTTGAAGCCTCTATCGCTGAAATCAATCACTCTTTGGTATTGGATAGTGAACGGTGAAATGCAGAATGGAAAAACTCAATAGAGTTTAGTGAGTTGAAAAGAAAAGAGCTTGCGCAGTCAAAGCTTTTAAGAGATCAGGCAAAGGTAAGATATTTATATATTCAGAATTTGTTTTAGTGTTCCCAACCATACCGAGCAGGATGGACTGGACGCTTGGGAACACTGATCTGTTTAGAAATAATAAAATCATGCTAATTTTAATATCAGAAGCGGAACAAGAAAATTTCTATTGCACAGTATTGGAGGACGAAAAAATTCAAGGTTGAAAAGCTAGGAGGAATAAAGAGTACAGGTAGGATTGATGCATGGAGGTACGTGAAGCATGTTGCAGAGCCAAAGCTGTGGCCTGCATGTGAGGAGAAGTTGAAAGATAATTCCAATTTTCTCCTCATGGAAGATGGAGCTCCGGCTCATACTTCCTGGTATACAAATGGATTACGAGAAGAGCGAGGAATTCCAAAAGTAAAATGGCCTGCAAAGTCACCAGACTTCAATCCCATCGAGCATATTTGGGATTGGATGCGAGAGAGAATTGCAGTACGGGGGCCAAAAAATGTATTACTGAATTGTTATTTGTTTGTCTATATACAGCACCACCCTTATGATTTTAGTATTTTATACTGTATCGTGAAGTCTATCATGAGTGGTGTTGAGTTTCTTATACCGTAGGATTGTGGACGTCACTATATGCTAAAAGCTTAGTGACTTTAAGCACAATCCACACTTTTTTTTCCGGCTAGTACAGCGCTCGAGCATGAAAAATCCGGTACAAGTGCCTAATGATATTATGGGATAATATCTCCACTACTTGAGGTTTACTAAGTCGGTGCCGGCATTCCTCCACCATAAAGTTGGCGGATTGCTTATCTACTCGAGTCCAGGCCCCTTCCCACCCCTTTACCATTCTTCAACCAGCCTCCACCCCGGTAGTTTATCCCTCCCTCTGGCCGCAAAGCATCACTCAGCATCCGGTCAAACAGTCAGCAAAATGGCTGCCACAGTCCCGCTGCGGTATCCATCCGCCACCAGGGAGTTTACCCGTTCGCTTAAACAAGGTTTCTTCGGAACGACTGTTCCCCCCAGCACGACAACTGAGACAAATGTCAAAGCGGCCGTCCGCCGTAGATTCTATGCCGGTACGATAATGGGGGGTCCGTAGCTCTGCTCTGCTCTACAGTGTTCGATGTTGGAGCCATCCTTCTTCAACAATCCCGCTTCCTAATCCAAAACTTTCATCGAAATGCGGGGGGGTATCATAGTGGACAAGTCGTGTGGGGAAGGGACCGAAGCGAGGATCAGTGGCTGAAACGCTCGAGGTTGATATGCCAACGCCACTGCCAGCAAACGTCACTGCCAACAAAACATTCCTGCACCTCCAGCGATGTTAGGCGGGCAGTTTTTGCCCGGGGGAGAAAACCAGCTCGGTTCCCGCTACAAGTCTTCTCGCTCTACACCCGAATCCTCGACTGTACTATTTCGTGCTATAATACTCCAAACCTAGACCTAGATTACTACCAGTGCCCAGTCCTCGAGCGATCCCCCCGCGGCTACCCTACTCGAACAGGTATCATATCATACCAAAAGTTTCACCAATAACCACCCTTAGAGAACATCCATCCCCCATGACCAGGCGTCCAACAGCTTCCCCCTCTCTACCGCAATTATCTTCCTCCTCTTCTCCGTATCCGGCCCTCAGTATGTCCCACCTAGAACCATGCGACGGCTCACCCAATACATCCCCCCGCTCCACTCGACGCTCCTCAACCCCGCGTGCCACACCCCCGCGTCGCCGTCGGGTTATCTCCACCAGCGCTACTCGGCGCCGAACAATCATCCCCAGACAAGAAGCCCCGGCCCCTCTCGGGCCACCCGTTGTCTTCGTCCCCACTCCCGCTCCCGAGCCGTCAACCTCGAACTCCCCAGCACTCCCTCGCCTTGAACTCGGTGACTTCACGGACGCGCCTGAGAACATCTTCCGCACTGCTGGGTCGTTGCTGGGATTCCTTTCCGAGGTGGTGTTTACGGGGCTGGGATTGTTGAAGAAACCGCTCATATATCTCATCTATATATACCTCTTCGTGGTTCTGCTATGCTACGCTTTTCAATTTGCGGCGCAGAGTTTGTACCAGTTACTTTCACCTCTGTGCGCGTTGCCGGGAGCGTCGCTTCTGAACATACCCATTTGCGACTTCGCCAACGCCGGCACCGGTATTGGCAACGACGAGAACCGTATCCCACAAACCGACTTTCCAAAACTAATAAATTTGCAAGCCAGCTTTGAAGACATTCTCGAGAGCAGTGCGGGGGGCAGTAGTATGGCCCTAGACCTCAAGAACTCTGAAGTTGCTGTGCGAGACCTGAGCATGCTCGTGCGTGCGAGCAAGCTAGTAAATAGGAACGAGCTATCAGAGAGGCTGGACGATTTCGTCCATACCGCGAAGCAGACATCTCGCGGCCTCACTCGCTTCGGCTCTAGGGTGAACGGAGTCGTGGACAGCCTTCTAGCAATGGATGAATTCGCCATTCGATCGTTAGAAAATGCCCAGCTATCCTCCTCAACAACCGATTCTCCTCCCTCCATCGCCAGCGCAGTGTCACGGATCGTCCTAGCACCACTCCACGTTATAGTCCCGCGCAGCCTGCAAAAGACCGAATCCTCAATCCTAAAAACCTTCCTTCAAGCCTCTACTGCAATGGACACCTCAATTCAACGGCTAATCCTCGAGGCAGAACTGGTCCTGCGCGACCTGGATGACCTGGAGAACCGCCTCTCGACGATCCAAGAAATGGCTTCGCGCGAGGACTCGGTCCTCCGGGAGAAACACCAAGAAGTCCTCGCAGAGCTGTGGTCATTCCTCGGCGGCAACCGCCGTAAACTCGCCAACTTTGCTTCCCACCGGAGTCTACTCGCCAACGTCGCTACCTATAGGAGTAGAGCCCTGGCACACGTGTCTGCGTCGCTGATACGGCTGCAGCAGATGCAGTCGGATTTGGAGGACCTTAGGGATAGGGTCGCGCAACCGGCTATGCTCCGCGACGCGCAGGGCGAGGGGGAGGCTATTGCGGAGATTCCGCTGGAGGTGCATGTTGAGAGTATCCGGAAGGGTGTTGAGAGGTTGAACCGCGGGAGGGAGAGGGTCAAGGGGAGGGAGAATGAGTACGTTATTTTTTTTACCTTTTTTTCTTTTTTCTTTTTCGATACGGTGGCTGATCCCTGGGTTATAGTTATGTTAGGAAAGTCCTTAGCCAGCATGACGAGGAAATCAAAGTGTTGGATGCTAGGCGATGAGCGTTAGGGTGTAATGATAAGTCTGGGTTCTGGGATGGATGGCGTACGGGTTGGCATGATTAATATCAGGCTTCTGGAGTTACGATGTCTCGTTTCATGGTTTATAAAAGCTACTTGTGTGAAGGGTTCTGGGCAATACACGGGATGATCCACGAGTGAATGAATGAATTGACCTGATGGAACACGGCGGCAGTGGCGTTTGTACAGTACTCGCGCATTGGGGAAACTATGTTTTTACCTCTTTTCCCTTCCTTCCTTCTTTCTTCCTCTGGCGCACTCCCCCACCTATGATACCATCACGGCGCCACAGCCACTTCCGATCATTACCCACAACGAAACCCACCACAAACTACCCCCACAAATCAAAACTGCAACAAATAACTCCCTAATAACCAAAGCCAACACCTGTAGCCGGTCCACGGCAAACCAACAAATTATTGTAAAAAAGGAAGAGAAAAAAAAACCCCGAGTTACCAGGAAAGAGAAAGGTAGACAAGACTCCGATCGCAGCCCCACCCACCAGGCACCCCACACGGACCGTATAACGAGTCCTTTGAGTATCCCGCCCACGGGAATTCCACCGGCACGGCAGCCCAGTCAATTCCAGGGCATCATTAGCACCCGAGCACACCGCAGTCTACCCCGACGCACCCACCGCCTCGGAAAATACGAGTACCCGCGCTGCAACCTACGGGCTTGACGGCGCTGAATGTCACACTTACGTTCCGTCTATCCGTTTATTCCGCTTCGGAAGGGCTCCTGCTACCGTATCCGTGTTTCCGTCTGCCACTGGTACCGGTACTTGTGCCTCCCCAGCGACCCGTTCGTCTCGCGCTCACTGCGGTACCGGCATTTCGCGGGGTGTTTGGTTGCTTGCGGAATTTTTACTTTTGCATGTGGGGTGGTTATAGGGATGGCATTGTAGCGGTTGTGGTGATTTGTTGGGGGTTGGCGTATCCGTGGGTATATATCGTACGAGTGCCGTGGGGGTGAGGGTCTTGGTGGTGGTGGTGGATGTCTCTGGGTTTTTTTGCCTGTGGTGTGATTGCGTATTGTGTGGTCCTTCGGAACGTGCAGTTCCCCCGTGTTATCCTCTCTCTTGTTTACAGGTATTTTCTATTTTTTTTGGCTTCTCGTGGAATTGCTTTGTTTTGTTGTCTTGTGGGGGGATGTATTATCTTTTTGGGGCTTTGTTGGATGGGATGTGGTCCATACAGTGCGGTTCTTGGCCGTTTGAGTGGCATAGTTTATGGAAATTCGGGTGTCATACATGGTAGAGAGTCTATACTATATTATGATATGGAGTGTTCGAGGTTGCCGCTCCGGGTTGAGGGAAGATTTTCCTTCTCTTGACTCTCATCTTATGTATCTTTTTCTTCTAAGGTATGCCACTCTGCCAAACGCAGGCCTCACCTCTAGGAGACTATGTTGTATATTCTAGGGTCGGGTTATGACGCTTTGTATCGAACTAGCAGAGCTGATTCGTCCACATAGCATTCTCTGGAAAGGCTAGGTCTACAATCTCCTAATTTCCGTAGGCAAGATTTCTTAGCTCTAATATTCACAGCCTATCGCTTACAAAACCCACCTCGATTTTTCCCCACGAGCACCAAAAGTATAAGGGAAAAGACCAAAGCAAACAAACAAAAACTATAAGCTACAGGCTACAAAAGAGAAATCATCGGCGAGATGCGTTATCTATGTGAATAATACGCCATGTTGTGCAAGCAAGTAAGTGAGCAAGGTGCACTAATCAACTAACCAGTCGACTATCTGCTCCTGTGAAAACAACGAGAAGGGAAAGGAGAGGAAAGAGAAGTGGATATGAGGGTGAAGACGAAAAATTCTAGATGCGAGTCATGTAGGTCAGAAGTTCGTTATGGTGGAGAGAGGTAGAGGTGAGAGTGATTTAACATAAATTATAAAAAATAAGATGGGGAGTGGGGATAGATTTTGGACGCCGTGGGAAAACCGTACCGAAGTTTCAAATGTTGAGTAATCTATCTCAGGGTAAGAAGGGAAAAGGACAAAAAGGGGGGAGACACCTGCCCCACCGAGTAGCTAACTAATCAGAGCCATTGCAGAAAAAGCGAGGAAAATACTAAGTAGCGGAGAAAGCGTCAGATAATGACGAGGATGTAATATTAGTTGGGGAAAAAAGTATATAAGCAGGAAATAAAATTCCTAGTAGACAATTGAGCAAAAGGACGAAAGAGAAATAAAGCAAGCGCGGGACCTCCAAACAAAATATTATAGCAAACACCGCTGAATGAGGTGAACGACAGCTTCTAGCTTCCGTTTTCATATGGCCTGAGGGGCTTTTCTTCCTCCCAACATTTCACCTCTCCCTTTCCTCGTTTTTCTTCTTTTTCTGTTTGTTAACCGTCTTCGACTCTCCCGCTAAAATTTCTAATTATCAAACACTTAGGCCTTACTGACCTTTTGAAGCCTAGCTAGTACCGCTGAGCATCGCGAATACGCTATTCCTATGGGTGGCCTACCGGGGGGCCGAGGCGGAGTGGTTGGTGGTGATGTTGTTCTGAGTAGCTCCTTCCCTTCTTGTTGCTGCTCCCACTTCCTCGCCATCTTCGTCTTCTTCCTCTTCTTCGTCGTCAAAACCGTAATCATCTATCTCATCGTAAACAGAATTATCTCTCCCCCTGTCTGAACTGGTTCCAGCCTCCCAGTCCTCCAGCTCCCACCTAGTCCCATGCCAAGTAACGACGCTATTGATCTCGTGTGCACTCAGGCCTAACTTGTCAAATGCCTTGAAGAGCTTACTATGGCCTTTGTATCTGCTGAGCCTCATACGGACATTTCTGTCGGCGTAATCCCAGCCGGGATAGACTTCCTCGAGTTCCTCGGGGGAATGACAGCTATACCACTCTGCGATCTCAGCGCGGATCTCGGGATCGAGAACTTCGTCGACAAATTGATCAAATGTAGCAGGGTCCTTGGGCCCGGGGGAAGGGAAGAGGAATTTATAAAGAATTTGGGGGATCGGCTGCTTCTTCATTGCGGTGTATTATACTATCGGGTCGTTAATGGTTTGTTTTCTTGTGTATTCGGATTATCGAAAAAAATTAGGAGAAGAATGATCTCGTGGGGGTGGGAAGAAGCTTTGGCTTGTTTTATCTCCTCTTTGACCCCGTTCCCTTATGAGAGCTGATAGAGCGATGTGTCAGTGTTGTTCAATTTCTGGAGTGGAAGCAACGCACAGCAGTATCTATGGTTGTTCGAGGAATTTACCAGGGCTGCAGGACTAGTATGACTCGAACCCCAGATCCGCAGAGTATGGGTGCACTATGACTGGAGGGAATCCCCGGGCGCTGAAGTTAAGTTGGAAGCTTAATGGAGTGTTGTGATGTGTTTTGGAGGACGAATCTAATCAAGTAGGGGGGGTGGGTAAGGAAAGGTATGATAAGAGGTAAAACGACAGGTGGCTCGTTTCTAACGAAGAGTGAAGTGAAGAAAGCAAGGTGGGTCGTGGGGGGGAAACGAAGGTTTCTAAAGAAAATAAAGACCGGTTTGGAATTTTTAATGATGGATGATTTGAGCTGGGAGGGAAAAGGTGGAGTGGGGATGTTGAGGAGGAGGGGGGATAAATGACGGAAAGGAGGAAGATCTGTTGGATCTGTTTGTCCGTCTGCAAGGGTTCGGCAAGTTCCATCCTCCCCACCATCATGCCAAGCCCGGTAGCTTTCCCCGATGACCATGCATCATGTCATTGGCGATGCCTTCCTCGAGGGAGGGCTAATCATGAATGTTTATATGGGTAGGAATTTTTAGTAGCGATTGATAGGGTTTTTCTTTTGTTGCATTTCTAGATAAATCCTGGCGGGATCCGAAATCTGCCCAATATAATTTGCTTTGATGCAACTTCTTTAGACTGGTGCCTTATTCTGCTGTGGGGATATTGACCAGAGCGATCACAAACATTGTCCCATGCGGTCAATTGACCTCGCTCCCCCGGGAAGATGCGTGTGATACTTGTATTGGCAGATACTCGAGCACCTATAAACCCGTACCCGGCCAATTCGGGGGTGATCTTATCTACCGGTGTGTATTATATTAAAAATGGGTAACGCCCACCGAATTCTAATAACTCGCTGTATTAATTTTTTTCTAGAGTGGTGGACTTATTGTGGCATAAATTTACCAGTGCCGCACAATTGCTGTAGATCAGGAAGCCTAGCGTATGGCACCATAATTCCCGGCGCCACGCGAGATCGTTTTTCCTTGGTCACCATGATTCATTGGTTGCTCTGCCTCTCACGCCAAGTTTTTCCTTCACAAGAACCTATGTCAGATGCGGCTTATCATGTCTTGCTCCTGGCTGCAGCGTAACCGAGGATCTACGAGTAAGGCGTAGAGCCTCAATCTAAAACTTTACTTTAACTTCATCTCAATACCCAGCAAAGAGCCTCTGTCCTCTTACTCTGATATTTGATGAGTTCGGTAGGAAGTTCATAATGGTGAGTGTTTCTAGGTAAATGTACTTCTTCTTGTGAGAGGTGCTTACGGAATATGTTGTCGTAGTCTACTTTCAAAGGAATCGTTACGGGTTTATTCTTCCGTTTACCCTTCAATAATCAAGCTAATAGTCTTTGCTTCTAGAGTTTCCGGATATAAGAAGTATGACACGTCCACCCATTTCCGCTGTCTCGTTTTTTCGGAGCTGATCCTAATATCCTCAGTTGATTATTTTCGTCGGAGTAATGACTCCGGGGCACGCCCAGCTCTAGCTTGCTTTCTGACACATATTCACAGGTTTGTAGATTAAAGCGAGGTAAAGTTAAAGGGGTGCTCTAACAGCTCTTTTATCTCTTAGTGATCATCTGCAAGGTTTGGGAGGGTTCTACGGCGGCCCTTTCATCCATTGCTCAGCGGCTACGAAGGAGGTACGGGATTGGATGCGGCTAACCGTCAAATATACAAGTACTTACGCGCTGGCTATAGCTGTTAATAAAACTAGAGAGACGACTACACCGTTTTAATCTTGCAAAAGGAGTACTTGAAGCACGGCAATGTCTTTACGCGGAGAAAGAGAAGAAACTCGTGAGTATGAGTGATTATGTTTCGCGAATTGCATACTGATACTAGTGCTAGAAAGTTATCCCACTGGAAACCCCGACGACGGTTGAGATAGGGAATGGAAAGAGTTTACGTGTGACCCTGTTTGACGTGAGATTCTCCGTGATATTATGTTTGAGGGAGCTAAAATGGTCTAGGCGAACCATTGCCCTGGCGCCGTCATGTTTTTAATAGAAGGTGATGGTAAAGCGATTCTATACACTGGTGATATACGAGGTGAGCAGTAAGGGATTTGGAGGGGGAGTGGGTTTCTAACTATTTAGGGATAGCCGAGGAATGGTGGGTCGACTATCTCAAGAGACACCCCATCTTGGTTCCGTACGCGATGGGCTTGAAAACTCTGGACAAAATATACCTGGATACCTCATTCGCCGGTAGAAGCAAGATCCATGAAGTGTTTCGCTCCAAGCAAGATGGAATTCATGAGCTTCTCAGCCAAGTGCGAAAGTACCCCCAAGATACGGTATTTTATCTGAATACATGGACATTTGGCTATGAAGAAGCCTGGGTCGCCTTGGCTTCGGCGTTTGATGCTAAAGTATGATTCACTGGCAAGTCTAGAGGAGCGCTAATGGGTCAGATACATCTTAGTGATTACCACCGCCGGCTCTTCCACTTTATAAGGAGTCCTGACAAATACGTTCATGGTCCATTTCTTAGTGGTTTCGAATTTGGTAACTCGAAAGTCCTTGGGTGCGCCACTTCAAATACGGAAGCCCGATTTCATTCATGTGAGAGGAGGATTGGGTGCGAGGGGCTTGAAGGAAAGAAGAACGTTGTTTGGATAAAACCAGTTATCACAAGGGTGGGGTCATTTGATGTTCATGAAGCCGGTGTCGGGAACGGTGATTGTGGGTCTACCCCCAAACCTGCTTGTAGAACTGAGCAACTGACGTCGTTTCAGTGGAAAACCAAGATGATCTAGAACTACGTGATGAGCACTTGAAACAGACTCTCGAAATTCTAGGGCCGGATGTCCCGGAAAGTGTCAGGGATCTTTTGAAGGAAGCAAGGACATCCATGAAACAGGTGCTCCCGCTGTCTCTCCAGACAGGCACCGAGGGGGATGACCTGACAGCATCCACACTGCTAGGGCTGCTATCCGAAGCGGCGAGCATATCTAGCCAACGGAAGAGCCAGGAGACTGATTCTCAGATCCTCATCCCTACCCCCACGTGCGACGATGAGGAGGGAATAGTTGCGGAGAGCGGAGAGATCCTCCCGAATGTGATCACCTTTCCCTTTTCACGTCATTCTTCGTACTCAGAGCTACGCGGTTTGGTATCTGCTTTCAGACCAAGGGATATATACCCTTGTGTTGTCGACGAAGCAACTTGGGGTGAAGAGAAAAGTGTGGGGACGTTATTCGGCGATTTATGCACTGGTGACGAATTCGTTCACGATAATGACATGCGACGGCGTTTGGAGGAAGAGCACATGGCGCAAGAGCAACTAGGGGAAGAACAACTTGAGCGAGAGCTATTAGAGTCCCAGAGAAATTTAGATAGAAGCCAACTCGAGTCAATCGAGATTAACCTTCCGCAGCGCCAACCGGAAGAAAGAGCAACAGGGGGCTCTAGGAACACCGGAGACCGACAATGGACACGAGCAAGGGCAATGGCCTCGTCGACGGCAAGCAATACACCCACAACCTCCCCAACAGCCTCACCGAAACCCTCGAGGAGACTAGACGTCACATCCGTAGCTCCAGCTGTGCCCTCGCCACCAGACAACCCAACTCCCAAACAGGTCAAGCGCGAACCACACACATCGCCACCATCATCGCCACCTACCTGGTCGGTAAAGAGGATTAAAATTCAGAACCCGCTACATGAGACAGTCCTAAGTCCCCGGTCTCCCGGTAAGGGGGTTCGCATCAGCAGCGTTGAGCGCGAATTCGCTGATAGCGAGAGGTTCTGGGAGGGTGCTGAGGCTGCGCTTGGGATAGTAGGAACGTGGTGGGACGTGGGGCTTTCTTGTACTATGCAGAAGTGGAGGTATGAGGAGGAGGTGGAGTTATAATTCTTTTTCCCTCTCTCCTTTGTGTGAAGTTGAGGAAGGGCATCATAGAGATGAACTTTTGCGGATTAGAAAATACCCTGTAACTTATTTTGGAAGTCAGTATGCTGGAATTGGGAAATGTAATTTTGATTGCTTCTTTGGCTCTCTAGTCATCTATCCGCATAGTGAAAGTAGACGCTTTGAATCTTGGGATGTTTCTTACTGACTTAATTTGGTGTGAAAGGTAAATATTATGTGTTGTAGAGTGTTGGGTAGTGTTATAGAGCCTTGGATACCCCTATATAGCATAGTAACGGCTATAATGGTTCTTGCAATCACTAGGTATCCTTTACTATTCTTAGCACTGGCACCCTGACGTAATATACTAATATTTACCCCCTTGTTCAGACATTTCTTGAGCGGCCCGGTTGCTAGGAATAGTAAAGGACACCTGGAGATTTCCAGAATCGGTATGGTGTTGTACAGACCACATTGACCCCAGCAATCCCCAGCCGGAGGCAGTGGAACTTGGTTGTAGCGTTTCCCCAATCCTCTCCGAGCTTATCGGGATGTTGGCTAGTATATTGGGCTGTTAAACCTGGCGCCCCCCACAGGGACCGCTGCTGGTGAATAGCCTCTAGAAAATATAAAGGAGGTGGCTTCCAGCGCCCACCTTCCCACACCAGAGTTGACTAGAGCAGACCGAAACGACGACAAGGAGCTCCTCTTTGATGATAAGACCGGGGACAACAAACACAAATACTAGCACGCTATAGCATTCGGAGGTTGCGACACTGCTGTACCAAAGTAGCGCTCACCTTAAACTGCTGAAACCGTGGGTCGCCGAACACCGCTGGGGTGGGCATCTATGAATGGGCATGAGGAAGTCGTTAGGATACTGCTAGGGCAGAGCAACGTCGACCCCTAGCGCGCTGGCGAAGATGGCCGAACACCGCTGTCAAGTGCCGCTGAGAACGGGCATGAAGGAGTCGTGAAGATGCTGCTGGAAAGGATTGATGTTGATCCCGACGCAGCTGATATTTATGGAGGAACGCCGCTCTGGTGGGCCTGTATGAATGCGGCATGAGGAAGTCGTGAAGGTACTGCTAGGGCAGAGCAATATCGACCCCCAGCGCGCCGGCGAAGATGGCCGAACACCGCTGTCAAGCGCCGCTAGGAACGGGCATGAAGGAGTCGTGGAGATACTGCTGGAAAGGAGTGATGTTGATCCCGATGCAGCTGATATTTATGGCGGAACGCCGCTCTTGTGGGCCTGTATGAATGGGCATGAGGAAGTTGTGAGGGTACTGCTAGGGCAGGGCAAGGTTAATCCCCAGCGCGCCGACAAAGAGGGCCTAACACCGCTCTGGTGGGCCTCTACGAATGGGCATGAGGAAGTCGTGAAGATACTACTGGAACGGAATGATGTCGATCCCGAGGGAGCTGATATTTATGGCGGAACACCACTCTGGTGGGCTGCTATGAGTGGGCGTGAAGGAGTGGTGAGGGTACTGCTAGGGCAGGACAAGGTTGATCCCCAGCGCACTGACAAAGATGGCCTAACACCGCTGTCAGTGGCGGCGGTGGGCGGGAACGAGGGAGTCGTGAGGATACTACTGGAGCGGAATGATGTTGATCCTGACCCAGTGGACCAAGTTGGTCGAACACCGCTCTCGTTTGCTGCGGCGATGGGGCATGTAGGAATCGTGGGGATACTACTGGGACGAGACGAGGTCAATCCTAATACCGCTGACAATCGAGGCTGGACACCACTATGGTGGGCAGCGCGGAATGGACATAAGGGAGTGGTGAGGATGCTACTTGAACGGAACCACCTCCATCAAGCGGCATTTGCTCCCATATGCGATAAAGATGGCAGAAGCCCACTCTCCATGGCTGTGCAGTTTGGACATGAGGAGACTGTGGAGATACTACTGGAACGGGACAGCCTCTCTTATTATATAGCAGACAAACAAGGTCGGACGCCGCTCTGGTGGGCTGTGGAACTTGGGCATTTGAAACTTATTTTTTCATTGGAGCGCAATAGACGTTACTACGAAAAATCGCATTAGGCCTGAATTCACTTGATATATGCTTGAGAGATAGAATTCTCTCTCATAATTGCTATAGTATAATACAGGCTTATTTTAGGGCATGGCAGGCGTAGGGGTTGTGTGGCGTTAAGTAGCCCCTTCGCATTATGAGGGTTTCCCGTGTAGGGGGTGTACGAATTGAGCTCTCTACTTGTATGTAGCCACAAGCCACTGTGAAGAAAACAACACATTATTGTCATCGAACATGGCTCTACTGCGAGCCATTAGTAAAGCACTTTTGTCCCAAGCTAGGGATGAGTCTCCTGCGCTGCTCCGGTTAGGATTGAGTTATGAATGAATTTTCACCAAAGTAGTACAATCAGATCAGTATCCATTGCGGGGAGGCACAGGGTGGGCTTTGGCTTTTCAATCCCGCCACTACTCCTAGTCAGTGAGAGTATTATGTTGCTCCTCTCCACCATTACTCCGAGCCGGAAAGAGTATTTTTTTTATACTTCCACGCTTTCCTCCTAGGGTTTGATAAAATACATACTATATGTTTCAGACCGGATATTTCATGCATCGTGGGTTACCAAACATACAAGCACGTGATGAGGTTAGGATTAGGAGGGAGTGTAAAAAATAGAATATGCGCAGTAAAAGACCACGATGTACCTATTGTGATAGCCAGTCCGCCTTCTTCCAATTGCTCCAGACACCATGACTACTTCGGTGCCACTCAACAATAAATAGCCACCAAAGCGACCATGAATTCGCAATAGGGAGTGGGAAGAACTAGTATTATGTCAACCGGCAGTGGGAATGGAAATAGGTATCGAGGCGTTTGAATGAGTACACAAGTAGTGGGATAGTTGGCATGGAAGGCCGCATGTTGACGGGGACGGAAAGGCCAGGGAAAGGGAATGGGAGGACTCTGATCGAGTGATCGATCATGACCGGGACCAGTGCTCGAGTAATCGATCATTACTAAATTACCGCTTCCATAATTGCTAGCCTCTCACAACCCAAGCGAGGCTTGGTATGGTTAGTTCCCGGCAAGAGCGTAAGATAATGAGCGATTAGAAGTGAATTAGTTAGGCTCTGCACGGCATGTATCATACCAATTTAAAAAAATTACAATAAAAGCTGAAAATAGAATATATTCCAAAATGGAAAAATGGTATTTTTCTGAAAAAGATTGCTGCTCAGCAACACCACTATTTTTCGGAAATTGTTAGTTACCCTAGGATAAACAATCATATTAGGTTAGGTTGTACCTGATTAACATAAAAATTCCCCTGTTGTATTGAAACCTATACATGGCTCCAGCTGCAAGAGTAACAGATACAAATAGCTTTAAAATTATAATTGGATGGCTCTCCATCAGTCTAATCTTATCAGTTGGACAGTCTTTATACATTATTGAGATATTGTTTCTCTTAGTTATTGAAGATATAAGGATGAATAAACAATAATGAGTATATATCTATACAAGTGGCACCCGGCCTCCGGCCGGATATGGATTTTGAGGCCAAGTACAGTACCATGGCCAAGTATATTTTTCTGGTATCATGCCTTTTAACTACTGCCATGCTTTAGGGAATTGTGACACGGACATTTATTAACACAGCTTGATACTTGTAGGTAGTAATATCTAGATGTCTCTAAAGATGCTACTGAATATTTCCATTTTTTTGTAGAGCAATAAAACTGTAATTTTGCAAAGCGAAAACACCCATTTTTGGTGTAAAACGAGGGGGGGGGGTCAGCGAATTTTGGCACCAAGATCGTACAAAGTTACAGTCGGGCTGGTATCGGGGTGATCTATGATGGGAAATGAAATGATACTTGATTGAAATTTCAAATATCGGCCATTATTCTCCCAAGCCCCGATAATACTGTAGAATCTCAAATAATCGAGTAATTGAACCTGGGGCTAAGCCGTTAGAGTTGCCTCCTCTGGTAAAGTCTCGTGTCTTTTCTGCTTTACCGTCTCTCCCAGAGGGGCTAGTCAGCTCTTTTCTTGCCGTATTTTTAACCCCTTTTCCCGAGTAGGGAATTGACTACATGATACAAGGTTCAATTACTAGTTATTTGAGATTCCACGGTGGTAAGCATAAGTGAGACACCTCTGAGTATGTGCCAAGGCCAATCATGTACAAGAAATCATTAACCTGGAGTTGAATTTAAGGTTAATGATCGTTTTTGCAGGATTTGCCTTGGCATGTGCGCGCAATGGAGGTGTTTGCTCCCAACTCATGAAAACTCCCCCCATCCGCTTGCCCCACAAACCTCCCTCCTCCGCACACATCTCAACAATACAACAAGAATCACTATTCCTCGCTCCCGCACCAGCCCTCTCTCTCATTCCCCTAAACTAAAAAAAAAAAAAATATTGCACAGTGTTTGGCAAGACCCCGAAGCTCATACCCGAGCAAACCAATGATGGCGCTGGACCTCATGCTGGCGGGTTAGGAGGTGGTGGTGGGCCAGCTGAGCAAGGGTCGGGGTCCGGGTCTCCTGTTCGACGATCGGTATCTCCTCAAAAGCGCGGTAATAGCGAGCCTGAAGTCGACCGCTCAGGGAAAAAAAACAAAATGCAACCAAGTGAGCAGGAACTTGGTCAGCACAGCCCACCAAACCCTAGCACGGAAGAAGGATATTTCGTTTGTCCGGTCCTTTCCTCCGGTTCCCCCTGTCATGCTAAATTGGAAAATTTGGAGGGTCTTAAGTAAGTTCCCTACACTCCAATATGTCCTTCGTAGTACAAATGTTTCTGGAGATACTAGTAAAGGCAACTCCAACGCCCTAGCGCTAGATTCATTTGTTTGAGTCCTTACAAGTATTGCTTTGGTCCTGGTTTAGTGGCTAACGATATCACGTAGATCTCATGTTCTGAGGACTCATCGGCAGAATCTGGTGTGCCCGGGCTGCGAGTTTGCTTCAAGTGATAGGGACCAGTGTTCCCAACCGTCCAGGGCACCCTACAGGGCCCTGTGGGCCCTGTAGTCCCGGGCGTCCCGGGCGGCTTAGTTCAGGACGGCGGCTTATGGCGTCCGTGTGTCATGAAGACGGCCGTCCTAGAGGTTGACGGCCGGGCCCTGCAGTCTTTATCCAAATGGAATCTTCCGGAGGGCCATGTCGGGCCCGGCGGTGATCTGCAGGGCCCTACCGTCACCTACAGGGCCCTACTGTCACCTACAGGGCCCTACCGTCACCTACAGGGCCCTACCGTCACCTACAGGGCCCGGTCGTCCCCTATAGGGCCCGGTAGTTACCTATAGGGCCTGGTCATCACCTATAGGGCCGGTCATCACCAGCAGGGCCCGGTCGTCACCAGCAGGGCCCGGCAGTCATTTGTAGGGCCTGTAGTCAACCACCGGCCCCGGTCGTCTTCATTAGACTATGCTCTTCCCTGCCAGTTCCTTCTCGTTAACTGCAATACATCGCCATCACCGTTAGGGACGAGCTCTACAAGCACCAAATAGACACCCACCCGGGCGAAGAATTGGGGGTTTCGCCTTTCGAAACTTGGATGCTGCAGGGTACAAGGAACAGAACGACATACGGAAAGCCAAAAGCCTTGATGAAATATATAAAACTTTGTCTAGACGGGAGGGTGTGGAGCCGGTGGTGGGTGCCCGTGGACGGAGTGGTTTTGTGGCAGTAGG
>QLOI01001144.1:1109-30909 GCA_003313605.1 Tuber umbilicatum
AAAAAAAAAGAAAGTCTTCGCACATGCTCCGCGACCGCTACAACCCCAGTGTTTGAAATAACTACACCACACCATTCCACGATAACGAGTTTGGACCAGTTAAAAACCACCACCACAGCATTCGACATCCGAGCAAGGATGCATACTGTTGAGAGTCTTTCGAGGGAAGTTTCTTCCCTTAAGGAGAAGTTAATTTATTTGCAGCGTCAGTTGGAAGAGAGGGAGAAAGAGTTGAGAGTGAAGGAGGGACAATTGCGGACTTTCTTTCGCACGAGCACGCCGTTTACGCCCAGGAAGAATTTTACGCCGGTTGAGATAAGACCATCTACACCAGTTTCGACTCCGTTGGGCAAGAGAGGCCGCGACCTATTGGTGGAACACGAGGTGGGTGGGGGAAGCAAGAGGAGGACGAGTGCAGGAGGGGAGATACCGTTTGACCCTGAAGGGGTGAGGAATAGGGGAGTGGTCGTGGGATTAAAAATTGGGGGTGTGTTGTGGGATGTGGGGATTGGTGGGGTGGAGGCCGCTTTGGAGGAAGGGTGTTTTGTGGTTTGTGAGGGAGCGCGTTGGTTGGTGAAGGAGGAAGAGGTGGAGAAGAGGAAAAAGCTTGGCAAGACGTCGTCTACGGTGGTGGCGTTTGTCAGGGGATTGGAAGAGGTGAGGGGGCCGATGAAGTGTGGATTGTGGCTGAGTGGAAGGTGGCACTCGGTGGGGCGCTTTGAGGCATTGCAGCCTTCGAGGAAGAAGAGTGGTTGGGTTTGGGTGAGGGAGGTGAAGGAGAATGTGGTTAAGACAGAGCGGCCGGGAGAGAAGGAGTTGAAGGATAAGTTGGAGGATTATATGGCGGGGGTAAAGAGGGTGATGGATAAGATGGACGGTGAGGCCAGGTGGAGGGAAGTCCGTAGGGCTGAGAGGGGCTAGGCATGAGGGGTTGAAGTGGACGTTGGAGGATGAGAGGAGGGAGGAGGAGGAGAGCGATGAGGACAAGGATTTGAGAAAGTTGTTTGGTGGGGTGAATTTTGGTTCTTCCGGTGGTTTACTTTCTGGTTTTGGCGGTGGGGCTAAGAAGGGTGTGTCTGGACGGGCGGGGGGACCCACTGCAAGTTCCTCAACTCGTGACGGGATGCATCGGGAGGTTGGTTTGAGGAGTGAGAAGAAGTGGTTTTGTTCGAGTTGCGATAGATCGGCTTGTTCTGTCACGAATAAGAAGCCCGATTGCAGGTATTGTGATGGGGCGAGCAGGATGGTGGAGGAGAAGAATTAGGTAGGCCCGAGGGATTGAATTTAAAGTACTGGCTGTTTAGGCGTAAGTCCAGAGGTTGGAATCCTGAGGGTGCGAGGGGCAAGAAGGCCCATAATCTGGGGCAGATACGTGTTTCGCGTTAAGAAAGCCTTATAGTATTGTAGGTAGATAGGAATAGGTCTAGTAACAATCGAAAAGTTTAGTAAAAAAAAAAAAAAAAAAGAAAAAAGTCTTCGCACGCGTCTCTTACAACCCCAGTCATTGAAATTTCACCGCCAGGTGACTTGTCATATTCACGGGTTTGACCAACCAGCGTCCTTGATTCTTTCATCACGGTTGCTTCAAGTCTTTATTCTACAGCACCTCGCTTGGATTACTTTTCAGCGATAAACTTGCTTTACCTTCGGGTTTTTATCTCTCTTTATCTTTATTACAATACTTTCTTCATCGCTGTACACTTCAGTTATGGCTAAGAAGTCGAATTTGAAGCCATCGTCGGCTCAGGTCGCACGGTCGGCTGATGTCCTCACGAGGCCAGTGGAGAAGTCTTTCACTCAGGAGGCGGAGATTTCACAGTTGAGATATCATGTTTTGGTGCTGTCTGCTAGATTGGCTTTGGCTGAGAAGCAGTTGGCGAGGTATCATGGCGTGGAGTTTGCAGTTTGTGTGGTGTGCGGGGGGGGCTCACAATTCCCAGAATTGTGAGCTAGGATTTGGACAAAAGGTAGAGTTCGTAGGTGGGGTTGACGTGGCTTCATTCACAGTTGAGGAAGAGGAGGTGGCGGTGGCACGGGTGAGGCTGCCTGGTGTGGCTGATTCAGTGGATTCTTCGGAGGTGGCTGATGATGACATGTCGGTGGCTGAGGAGGAGGTGGCTGAGGTGGCGTCCTCCGCTTCGGCAGTGCAGGCGCCTGGCCCCCCGAGGGGTGAGCCCTCAGTTGATTGGACGTTGGAGGAGGGAAAGAGGAAGAGGAGGATGAGAGAACGCCAACGATGGTTGGCAAAGAGGAGAGAGGAGTTGGAGGCGGTCCAGAAGGGTATGGTAGTGTTCCGGGCTGGGAGTTTTGTGAGAGGCGGGAGGGAGATCCCACGGCAGTTAATAAGGCAGGGCGGGGATGAGGATGTTGTTGTTGTGCCGACGGGTCCTAGGATGGGTTCGCCGGGCATAGGTAGGGGTATGGGAGTGGTAGGCGGGGTTCCTAGGGCTCCCGGGGGTGGGGGTTTTGGGATTTGTCGGGCTTTTAGATGCGGGAGGAGGTACGAGGCAGGTGGATCGTGTTATTTGAGGAGGCGGGGTCAAGTTGTGTTTTATTTTATTTTGGGTGTTTCCCGTGCGTGGGTTAAGCGAGGTTGGTGGATGGGTAGTTTTTCTTTATCAGGGGGTGCTGCTGGGAGGCGCTGGATGGAGTGACCCATCCGGGGGATCTGACATTATCTCAGGTTGTTGCAATCGGCTCTTGGTGGAATATCTTGGTGAGTGAAGGTCGCTTGCAGTGACCCGACCGTGGATTCTTGGGGGTGCCCTCGATTCGTTAGAGGGTTATTACGGAAGACTCGCATCAGCGAACAGAAAACTGTTTAGTATTGTTATTAGCTAGTTGTAGTTGATGATAGTTAATACAATTATAAAGTTAAAAAAAAAAGAAAAAAGAAAAAAGAAAAAGTCTTCGCACAGGACCGTGTCTCTTACAACCCCAGTTATTGAAGTTTCACCGCCAGGTGACTGGTCATTTTCCTGGGTTTGACCAATCAACCTTCTTGATTCTTTCTTCGCGATTTCTTCAAGTCTTTATCCTACAGCACCTCGCTTGGCATAATTTTCATCGATAAACTTGTTCTTTCATCCAATTTCATCATCTTTATCTATATTTCTCGATACTATATCCTCTGCTATATACTTCGGTTATGGCTAAGAAGACTAATTCGAAACCGTCGTCGGTAGAGGTCGCACGGTCGGTTGATGTCCTAACGAGGACAGTGGAAAAGTCTTCCGCTCTCTAGGCGGAGATTTCATGGTTGAGGCACCATGTTTCGGTGCTATCTGCTCGCTTGGCTTTGGCCGAGAAGCAGTTGGCGAGGTATCATGGCGTGGAGTTTGCGGTTTGCGTGGTGTGCGGGGGGGCTCACAATTCCCAGAATTGTGAGCTAGGGATAGAGCAGCAGGTTGAGTTAGTGGATGGGGTTGACGTGGCCCCGTTTCCGGCTGAAGAGGAGGAGGTGGTGGCACAGGTGAGGCTACCTGGTGTGGCTTATTTGGTAGCTTCTTCAGAGGTGGCTGAAGATGACATGTCGGTGGCTGGGGAGGAGGTGACTGAGGTGGCATCCTCCGCTGCGGCGGTGCAGGCGCCTGGCCCCCCGAGGGGCGAGCCCTTGGTTGTTTGGATGTTGGAGCAAGGAAAGAGGAAGAGGAGGATGAGAGAATGCCAATGATGGTTGGCAAAGAGGAGAGAGGAATTGGAGGCGGTCCGGAAGAGTATGGTAGTGTTCCGGGCTGGTAGTTTTATAAGGGGCGGGAGGGAAATCCCGCGGGGGTTTATAAAGCAGGATAGGGATGAGGATGTTGTGGTTGTGCCGACGGGTCCTAGGATGGGTTCGCCGGGCATAGGTAGGGGTATGGGACAGGTAGAAGGGGTCCCTAGGGGTCCCGGGGGTGGTTTGAGAGAGATGTGTAGGACTTTTGGATGTGGGCGGAGATACAAAGCAAGAGGGAGTTGTCATTTGGGAAGGCAGGGGTAAGGTTTTATTATTTTATTTTGGGTGTTTCCCATGCGTGGGCTAAGTGAGGTTGGTGGATGGGTGGTTTTCCTTTATCAGGTGGTGCTGCTGGGAGGCGCTGGTTGGGGTGACCTATCTGGGGGATCTGACATTATCTCAGGTTGTTGCATTCGGCTCTTGGTGGAATATTTTGGTGGGGGAAAGTCGCTTGTAGTGACCCGACCGTGGATTCTTGGGGGTGCCCTTGACTCATTAGCGGGTTTTACAGCAGACTCACGTTTCGCGAACAGAAAGCCGATTGTAACTGTTATTAGCTAGTTGTCGTTGACGATAGTTAATAAAGTTGAAAAGTTTAAAAAAAAAAAAAAAAAAAGTCTTTGCACAATCCACTTCCGTTACAACCCCTCACAATTGCATTTTGCACTTTCTCAACACCATTTCCCCGCTCTTTTGAGATCCGAAAAGGCAGAACTTGATTGATTCATATGCGTTTTATCAAAGTTTATCACGTAAGTTTCATCCTTTCCTTGATTTTGAATGTTAGGGTAGGTTCGAAAAGGTAGAGGGCTCCTGGTTGTTCGACTCCGATGCTACTGGTTTCGGCTCCAGGTACCGATATCCCTAGCCAGTAGCTGAATGGAGCAGCGTCTATGGTTAAGAGGAGGAAATACTTTCTTTAGGCGAACAATCTCTCGGGTATTTGATGTAACCCATTGTAAGTGGCATCATCTACGGTGTAGGGAGGCAGAGGAGATGGAGGAAGGGAACTACACCTTTCTGGGTCCCTATTACCAATTTGAGTCTTTCTGTTGATTTATACCCGGGCAAATTGGTCTTTGGCCCTTAAAAAGCCCATTAAGTATGGCTAGGGGTTGATGGAGTTTTCTTTTGTTATTAGTTGTTGTAACCTAGTCGGAATAAAAGTTTATAAAAAAAAAAGAAAAAAAGTCTTCGCACCCCAAGCCAATACAACCAAGTGGACGACAATGAACTTTATGTTAACAAATAAATTAATAAATGTGTTGAATTAAAATAGATAGTAAAATATAAATGGTAGAGACTATTTTTAGAAAATTTTGTAAAATTTTATAATCTGACCAACTCTGCAGACCTTGATGTTCAGATACTTAGTAAAATACTGTAAATGAAAATTAGACTTATATAATATTTTTTATCTTTATACTCCACTATAGCAATAATTTAATATTAAATCTGTAGGTTCTTTAAGCTTTCCAGAAGGCAATTATGAGGTATAATTAAGAGCTATATAAGAAGTCAATTATTGATCTTAGTTTTCTCAAGCCAAGTATTTAGAACAAATATTATACTGCATAGTTTCTGGAACTATGTACAAGAACATTTATCAATCTAGGATTGATTTATACTAATAACTTCTAAAGATATTAGAAAGTATTCTATTCAAGTTATAGTAGAATCATAGTAGTTTACAGCTCCTAGTAGCAAATATTAATACAAATGGAGTATATATTAACAGACTTACGTTAGGATATTTTATAGCTATACAATAATTACTTTAGCAAGTTTTATACCATTAAAATTTCTAATATCTCTCTGTAAATTAAACTAGTAGCTTTATTGATTTTTAAATTACTGTTTTGAACTACCATATTGCTTTCATAGTTCTAATTGTTTGAATCTTTTATATTTTATTTTATAAATAATTTAATTACAGGTCTACAGCATTCAAGTATATTGAACAATCTTTAAACTATTTTCGAATCATAACTAGGATGTATTAATGTCTAGGAGAATATTTTTTAACTTGTTAATACTTCTTTATCTGAGTTTAATTTATTAGCTGTTAGATTTTGGTAAAGAGTATTCGATTAGTTGATCTTCCATTACCTTTATATATCTATTCAACCAGATTTAATTTATAATAATATTTAATACTTCTAATATGACTACCTAAATTTATAAGTGATAACTCCGCAGTTTATAATTTCGAGGAATTGTGAAAAGTTGGATAGTTTTTGGGAAATTTTTAGTCAAATATTAATAGCTACTATCTTCCCTTGGGAGTCATATGAATTATGACAATTATGGCTACATGTTTATATGAAACTTCTATTGAGATAGTAAGCTATCTAAAACAAAATTTTATTATTTTATTCATTCACCATGTGGTTTGTTGGTAATAATTCAATAATGGGAGAATGAGTGTACTCCGTTACCATGGAGGGGTGCGAAGACTTTTTTTTTTTTTTTTTTTTTTTTTTTTTTTTGTTAAACTTTTCGATTGTTACTAGACTTATCACTATCTACCTACAATACTATCAGGCTTTCTATACGCAAAATACGTGCCTGCCTGGCTTCATGGGCCTTCTTGCCCCCCCCGCACCCTCAGGATTCCAACCTCTGGACTTACGCCTAAACAGCCAGGACTTTAAATTCAATCCTTCGGGCCTACCCAATTACTCTCCTCCACCATCCTGCTCGCCCTGTTACAATACCTGCAACTGGGCTTTATATTCCTGACCGACCACGCCGACCTATCACAACTCGAACAAAACTACTTCTTCTCACTTCTCAATCCCACCTCTCTGTCCATCCCGCCACGAGTTGAGGAACTTGCAGTGGGTCCCCCTGCCTGTCCGGACTTACCCCCCCCAGCCCCGCCGCCAAACCCAGAAAGTAAACCGCCAGAAGAACCAAAATTTACCCCACCAAACAACTACTTCAAGTCCTCATCCTCATCACTCTCCTCCTCCTCCTTCCTCTCATCCTCCGACGTCCACTTCAACCCCTCATGCCTCGCCCAACGCTCAGCCCTCCTAACCTCCCTCCTCCTCGCTTCCTCATCCACCTTATCCATCACCCTCCTCACCCCCGCCATATAATCCTCCAACTTATTCTTCAACTCCTTCTCCCCCGGCCGCTCTGTCTTCACCAGCCCCTCAATCGCCTCCCTCACCCAAACCCAACCACTCTTCTTCCTCGAAGGCTGCACCGCCTCAAAACGCGCCACAGAGTGCCACCTGCCCCTCATCTACAAGCCACGTTTCATCAGCCCCCTCGCTTCCTCTAAGCCCCTAACAAACGCCACCACCGTGGATGACGTCTTGCCAAGCTTTTTCCTCTTATCCACCTCTTCTCCCCCCACCAACCAACGCATTCCCTCACAAACCACAAATCCACCCTCCTCCAAAGCGGCCTCCACCCCACCAATCCCCACATCCCACAACACACCCCCAATCTTTAATCCCACTACCACACCCTTATTCCTCACCCCTTCAGGGTCAAACGGAATCCCCCCTCCTACACTTATCCTCCTCTTGCTTCCCCCACCCACCTCCTGTTCCACCCATATGTCGCGATCTCTCTTGCCCGACGGAGTTGAAACTGGTGTAGATGGTCGTATCTCCACCGGTGTAAAACTCTTTCTAGGCGTAAACTGCGTGCTCGTGCGAACGAAAGTCCGCAATTGTCCCTCCTTCACTCTCAACTCTTCCTCCCTCTCCTCCAACTGACGCTGTAAAGAAATTACCTTCTCTTTAAGGGAAGAAACTTCCCTCGAAAGACTCTCAACAGTATGCATCCTGTGTGTCGTATGTCGAATACTGTGGTGGCGGTTTTTAACTGGTCCAAACTTGTTATTGTGGAATGGTGTGGTGTAGTTATTTCAAACACTGGGGTTGTAGCGGTCGCGGAGCATGTGCGAAGACTTTCCGGACACGACTGTACTATATGGTACTCATGCGACCGAGTACTAAGTAGATCACGTGATCTCCTGTTCCAATTGGTCATCAATATCCTAGATATCGTCAATGAATTGAGAATGATAATTGTTTTGACTATGCCATCATACTTGATGAAAAAAGAAAAAGAATTATTAAATTATCCATGAAAATTGTTCCGTCCTCCGTTCTCAATAACCAACCAGCACTTCTTGTGGAAGTCAACACATTGTCGCTTAATCAGATCCCTTGGATAGTCAATCCAAGTACGTAGAAGTGTATTCTTGTTAAATACAAGAACTTTAGTATATCAGATCCGTGTGTATGAGAAAGAAGGTATTAAATAGTATCTTTGCACTTTCAACTGTAGCATGACTTGCACCTGTAAACTGATACATCGAGATTGTATCCTATAACTTATATTAGTATAAATTTAAAGTAGAACCATTTGGATATGTTACCTTTCATAGTCCCAGCACTGTTCAATTTTATTGAGATCTGGAGAGCGAGCAGGCCAATGAAATGTTTTGATATTCATATCGATAGGGTCCTGGGCATCAATTGTTTGCGCTGCATGGTGTGATGGCGCATTATCTTCTACCAACCATACAGTACTATTGCCAGTCTGGGAGAGGAGTAGAGGTTGAAGGTATTCTGTAATCCAAGGTTACAGAATAGGTGGTAAAACCTGTTCACGATAGGCCACCCAATTGATACCTCCCTTGGTTTGCGCCTTGATTTCAGGAGTCTTGAAGACCTGCTCAGGGGTATGGTAATGCCGCTTATGATTGCCTACTCGCCCTTCCACCATGTTTTGATGATAGATAGTCTTATTCACAGGTTCAACCTCTCTGCTTTCTTTCGTACGTGTCTGGTAACCGAGCATGATTCTCTCTTCTTCCTGTTTTTGTCTAACTTTATTGACTACTTGTATCACGATTCTAGACTGACTTAGCTGGTTTCGCACTAAGACTCAGGTACGAGTCATAGGGTTTTATTTGTTATAAGATTTTATGTTATTGATTTTACGTGCATGACTTGTTTAAGAGATCATATGAGGTTTTACATGACACACAGTAGTGAGTCATAGGTTATGGTTACGCGAATGACTCATTCAGAGTCATATGATGTTATATTTTCACATGAGTCGCAGTTACGACTCATAGTTATATTGTTATTGCATAATGACTTGTTTAAGTCATATGAGGTTACGTGAATGTATGAGTTACAATTGTGACTCATAGTAGTTATGTTTGATTTGTAAGCGGGTTGTGGGAAGGCTATATAAGGAGGATGAAGGACAAGCTAGATAGCTTTTTATGCAACCATCTAAGTTATTTCCTATCTATAACTTTGTGAATATAAAGATTTTACTCTTGAACAAATATCTTTCCTATCCTTATAAGCAGCATGGTTAATACTATAAGACTTGAGAGTTGAACACAACTCTTGAGAATAGTATCTGATAACTATACAATAAAGAATCGCCGCCTGTTGCAAGTTAGCAAGATAAGACAGATCGACAAGCGATATTAACATTTGGTTGCGTCTTAAAGCAACACCCGACGATTCAACACAGATTATACATTCAACGACGACCTCGGACTAGGAGGACTATCAGAAGCCCTCGGAAGAACTGTTTCCCTGCTAGGAAGAACACCGTGTGCAGTTACAGAAGAAGAGCGATCGGAATTTGATTCCACAACTTCAGCCGACGAAAGTGAAAAAATGTCTGCCATCGGACCACCACCAGGCCCACCGGGGCCACCTCCAGATGCACCCGCATTGCCGCCAGTGCAACCAGAATTGTCACTAGCAGAATTAAGACAAATCATACAAGCCTTGGGACAGTCCAAACCAAAGGTCAAACAACCAGAAACTTATTCCGGCGAAAGAGCCCAACTGCGAAGTTGGATTGCGGAATTGACAATATATTTCTGAGCGGTGGGGTAGGACACAGGACATGACAATGAAAAAATCGACTACCTCTCTAGCCTAGTAAGGAAAGATGCAAGCGCTTGGCTTACCCTTTATACAGAAGGGATAAGGGACACCAGATGGCGCAGCTGGGAGTAATTCCTAAGAGCTATCAAACAACAATTTGGAGAAGTTGATCCAAGAGGAGCAGCAAGGGCCAAACTCTGAGAAATAAAACAAGGGACCAGAATGATGACAAAGTACTGGAATGAATTCAGACTGATCCTAACCGAAGCTCTATTGGACGACGCTACAGCAGGGGAATGGCTGTTCATGGGAATGTCTTCCCAATTGCAAGAAGAATTCAAACACAATAACGACGAAGTGGACGATGCTGAAGAATTAGCTGAATGGGCAATCCGCAAAGAAACGAAACTGATTGCAGTGAAATACCTGCAAAAAGAAAGACAAGGAGGTACAAAAACCGAGGCTGTACCAAGGAACAACATCTGAATATTCAAGACAACAGAAACCACGATTAACCAACCCAGAGGGGATCCAATGGACTAAGACGCCAACCGAAGAAGAACAAGAAATCAATTTCAATTTCCAAGGATATCTCCAGCTGAGTACCGAAAGAGACGAAACGAAAACGCATCTCTGCCTTGTGGAGAACAAGGACATTTTATCGCCAACTGCAACAAGAAAATAGTCCAGCTAAAAGAAACCACGGCGGACAATGATGAAACAGAGACTTTAAACGATCAAAGTCCCCAGTAAGGAGTGGTCTGAGAGACAAAGACATCGGTGAAGCCACCAGATTAGCACACCTATCGACGATTTTGAACAAGGCACAACTCTACCCAGGAAGACAACGATTCAGATCATCTACTGATCAAAATATATTTATTCATGGAAAATGGAACCATGGATATCAACGCTGTGCTGGATTCAGGAGCAACAGGGGACTTCATCGACAGAGGATTCTGCGAAAGTCGACACATACCCCTGAGAAGGATCAGCAACCCAAGAGATATATACGTGGTCAACAGAGAAAAAAGCAAAGCAGAACCTATTACCCATGTTGCAGAAGTATCAATGGAAATCAGAGCACATAAAGAAACAATAGGTAACGATCCTGCTGGATCTTACAGTAGACTTAGTCTGATCCCAGGCCGGAGCCCAGAAGGGTTACGGTTAGGCTAGTCAAGTAACTCTATCAAATGGTTACCATGTGGACTAAGTAAATGGTAATGCTTAGACTGCGAACGAGAAAAGGTATACCGGGTAGGTAGGGAAAGCCTACGCTGCGAGTTCGGAAGGTCTCCGAGAGTTCCGGCGAGTTACCCTACCTAAGGCAGGTAGTTACCCTACCTTAGGGGGTATAGTTACCCTACCTTGGTAAAGAGGTTACCCTACTTTTGGATAGGAGTTACCCTACCTTGAGCGTAAAAGGTTACGCGAAGTTTCAGGTAAAGTCATAGGAATGTTTGTTACGCAAGATTATATAGGAGGTTCGAATTTGGGCTCAATCGGGTAATCCGTTGTTGAGCTGCGAACCGAAAAAAATCTTGCCTTTGGTGAACATTGGAAAATCTGAGTCCAACTCTCCCTCTGGCCCCGATGTACAGACAATGCGTCTAGTGCCAACTGGAGGGAAGTTGCTGGTTTACTAGTAAAAACCTATGATTGAAGACAGAGGCATAATACCGTATACGTTGTCGCCGTCCTCCCGACCGGAAGCTGTTTGCAAGATATATGAGGGGGCATGGGGAAATCAAATGGTTACACGAGAAGTCATTCTTGAGTGTATACACCACTGATCCTTATAAGCCTACGGTGGTAGGTACGTAAGATATACCGGAAACGCGGGAGGCCTCCGATTAAGTGGTAGACCATCGACTCCCGTATGTCTCCAAAAGACTGTAAGATGTCTGGGAGTTGTTAGCAAGCTCTAGATCGTAGTAGTCTTATCTTGACTGAGGCGCTTATTGTCAGTGACTGCGGGTAGCACCCGTATAAGCCAATGACTTAAGTACCTCATCACGAGAGTCCGTAGACCAAGCTATCGTGTCGAAGACAGTAGAAGGCAATAGACTTGTAAAACGTAATGGTACCATTGAGTGGTTGTCTACGAGACTTGCATAGACGAATACGTATAGGACAGTGAGTTCAATATAAGACTAGCTTATCAGTAACCTGTTAGTTCACCACTAACAGGACAGCGATGTGAAGAGTTTTCTCCTGCAGTTGATTGCATGTATCAGGATATTGCATGAACACTTCACGTCAGATAATGAACTAGCAGAGCCGGCTGACATTCGGTAGAATGTTAGCCCGAGGCCCAGAGGAGATGGGCATGCTCACGATGGTGGTGAGCTTAGAAGGGATGGAGAGGAGCTGGCAATATAATTCTACTTAAGTATATGCGAGACCTCTTCTCCTAAGACGATCAACTCTCCTCTCGAGAACTTATTGAGTAAAGCTGTGGCTTAACGATATTAAGTTTCACCATTAAGGTTTTCTCTCTTACATATTTGTTCTTCACTTTGTGTACGAAGGAAGCTTCGGTACGGCCGCATCCTGGGGATTCACCTTCCCACAGGGAGCCCGTGTTACACAATAACATTCCAAGTAGCCAATTTGCAAAAACATGAGGTTATCCTGGGAATGCCATGGCTCCGAAAACACAACCCAAGGATCGACTGGGCAAAAGAAAAGATATTCTTCAATAGCGACAAATGCACTAAAGAATGTCTAATAGTCTTAACAATAATCGAAACGACTCTTCAAAAGTTAGCCCTTTGGGAGAACAAACCAGCAAACATATCGGAAGCGGTACGTATGAACGAAGACCTACAAGTTCTGAGAATGAACTCAGAGGCCAAGATACCGGTCAAAGGATCGGCAAGAGCTGTGGGTCATGACCTGAACAGCACGCATAGTACGACTGTCCCAGCCAAAGGACAGACTATGATCAAGACAGGAATAGCAATAGGACTACCAGAAGGCATCTATGCAAGGATCGCACCACGAAGTGGACTAGCCATGCGATATGGCATCACTACGGGTGCAGGAGTGATCGATGCAGACAATCGAGAAGAAATCCAAGTCCTATTAATAAACCTGAAGGAAACAGACTATACGGTCAACAAAGACGATCGAATAGCACAGATGATTATCGAAAAGATGGACACCAGGAGGCTTAAGGAAGTGCAAGACCTGGACCAGACAGACAGGAGAACCCAAGGATTCAGAAGTACCAGAATGACCAACTTGCCAAACACGCAAGGAAAAAGCGTGAATATCGATTTTATATCAGCAATAGCCATTGGGAAACTATATCGAAAAGGAGAAAAAACCGGCATTCTGAAATGGGATCCCGAAAGCAACGGACTAATGATAGCAGAAGCCTCTACCCTCAGCACAAGACTAGCGGTCTAACAAGAAGCGAAAAAGAAGAAAGTCACCTTAAGACAACTTATCCCCAATGAATACGACGACATTTTCGACATGTTTGAAGAAGGAGAACGAACAGCCCTTCCCGAACACCGACAAGAAGACTACCATATTGAACTCAAAGAAGGAATAACCGCGCCCTTTATGAAACTCTACCCATTGAGGGATGGAGAGGTAAAAGCATTAAGGGATTACCTAAATCAGAATCTGGACAGGGGATGGATACGACCGTCATCGTCATCCGCAGGAGCACCGATCATGTTCGTCAAAAAAAAAGATGGAAAACTTCTGTTATGTGTGGAATTTGAAGGACTTAACACCGTATCCAAGAAAGACCGATATCCACTACCCCTGATTGACGAAGCACTCGACTGACTCGGAAAGGCAAAGTACTACACGAAACTAGACATCAAGGATGCCTATCACAATATCCGGATTGTGAAAGGAGACGAATGGAAAACAGCATTTCGGACAAGATATGGACTGTACGAATACCTGGTTATGCCTCTTGGATCAACCTGCACCCGCAACCTTCCAACTATGGATCAATTCCAAGCTCAGCCGATTCCTAGATATATGTTGCATTGTTTATCTAGACGATATACTCATATTTTCTGAAACCATGGAAGAACACAAAAAGGATATAAAGAATATCTTGCAGGCTCTCCGAAACGCAAAAATCAGACTCAAACCAATGAAATGTGAATTCTATTAACAAGAAATATAATATCTGGGATTTATCGTAAATCCGGAGGGAGTACGAGTGGATCCAGTCAAGACATCAGCAATAGATGATTGGAAACCACCAAAAACAGTCAAAGTAGTGCAAAGCTTTTTAGGCTTTTGCAACTTTTATTGAAGATTCATTGAAGCATTTAGCAGGATAGCTAAACCTTTGTATGATACAATAAAGAAAAATATCTAATGGAAATGGGAAGAGAAACATCAAATCGGATTCGATGAACTCAAGAAAAGACTTACCATGACCCTGATATTACAACATTTTCGACCAGAACTCCCTATCATGATCGAAACAGATGCTTCCAACTTTGTATGCTCTGGCATACTATCACAACTCGGTACTGATGGGATATGGAAACTGGTGGCATTTAGATCCAAGACAATGACGAAAGCTGAATGCAACTACGACATACACGATAAAGAACTATTAGCCATTGTTCAAGCGCTTAAAGCATGGAGAAAATACACACTCGGAAGTCAAGAAGAAATATGGGTGATTACCGACCACAAAAACTTTCTTGCTTTTACCACCACCAAAGAACTCAATCAACGACAGGCGCGATGGAGTGAGACTCTGTCTCAATACCATATCAAGATCGAGTATTGACCTGACAAACAAGGAAGCCAGCCAGACGCCCTTACCAGAAGGAAAGAAGATATGCCAACAAAAAAAGACGAACGAATCCAACAGAGAAGACAGATCCTACAACCCAGAGAAAAATATTTCAAAGAAGAAGAAGAAAATAGTGGATACGAATCCATAAACGAAATCCAGAGAGGGATACTGTCAGATGACCTATATACTCAAGGGATACAAGTCGAAACTGGAAAAGAACAGGAATCTTCAGAGATCATGGATGTGCTACGAAAAGGCCAAAAAGAAATGAAAGGCCTAGTCCTGGGACTATGCAAACGAGATAACAGTTTTCAGTGGTACGATAACAAGATATGAGTTCCGAACAAGGAAAAATTGCGAACTGAAACGATAAGACGCAACCATGATGTCCAGCAAGCGGGACATGGTGGGACAACTAAGACAACAGAACTAATCACAAGATCATACTACTGGCCGGGTATGCGAAACGATATTAAACGATACATCAAGAACTGCGGAACATGTCAAAGAATGAAAGCAGTACGTAATGTACTATATGGACTACTGAAATCTCTCGAAGCCCCCAGATGACTCTGGCAATCTATTGCAATGGACTTCATCACTGGACTCCCGGAGTTGAAAGGTTATAACGTCATATAGGTCGTTATAGACCGCCTGACGAAGATGGCACACTTTCTACCATGCAGAATGGACATGGACACGAATCAATTCTTTCATCTGTTTAAAGACCAAGTCTTTAGATTGCATGGACTGCCGAAAGATATCATATCCGATCGAGGATCACTATTCACATCAGAAATGTGGAAAGAAATCACACAATAATTAAGCATCACGAGACGCTTAAGGACCGCATTCCACCCCTAGACCGACAGGCAAACAGAACGAACCAATGCGATACTGGAACAGTATCTACGAGCATATGGGAACTATCAGCGGGATCATTGGATGCAATATCTTGCATCGGCTGAATTCGCATACAACAACGGAAAACAAGAAACAATTAAGACCACACCCTTTTATGCGAATTATAGATACGACCCAGTATTTGATCTGGCAAAATACAAAATACCGGCAAGGATAACGCAAGCTCAAGATATGAGCAAGTTACAAGACATATTATGAGAAGAAATCAGTTATGCACAGCAATGGCAAAAGAAGTCAGCCGACCAACAACGAAAACCAGACCCAAAGCTCACGGTCGGCAAAATGCTACAGTTGCTGCCACGCAACATACGAACTACAAGACCTTCGAAGAAACTAGATTACAAAAAGTTTGGACCATTTCAGATAATTGAACAGATAAAACATCAAGCATATAAACTCGACCTCCTGTGCTCGATGAACAACACTCATTCTACATTCCACATCAGTCTCCTCAAACCATACTACAATAACTCCTTTCCCTTACAAAAGAAACTTCCTCCTCTGCCTATAGAGATCGAAGGCGAAGACGAATACGAACTTGACGAGATAGTAGATTCTTGTCTACAATACAACAAACTTCAATACCAGGCCAAGTGGACCGGTTATCATCCTGAACACAACCTCAAGTGGTACCCTGCCACTAATTTCAGCAACGCGAAAGATGCAGTCCAACGATTCCACCAAAACAATCCCCGGAAGCCTAAAGAAGGTTAGTTGGGCTGACAGATGGGGAGATAGTGAAGAATTTGAAACGAAAGTCAAAGAAATCCAGAAAAATAACGAACACGACGAACTACACTTTACCTTTTACTACGACGATTACTGTCCAACACACTTGGATGAAAAGAAAAACCGAGACCATTTCCCTACAAGAGAAAACACTACAAGATCTTCCCCTCCTTTGGAAGAAGGATGGATGGGGATTGATTGGGAAGGGAAACCTTCCCAATTATCTAAAGGCCCTCGACACAAACGCATCAACTGGCGCGATTGCATGCGCAATCGCTGCCACTTCCACGCGAAATAACAAAATAAAGAAAACTGGTCTCAGGGGATGAGACCAACGACAGAAGGTGGGGATAAAAAACATTCTGAAGAGGTGGAAACTCTTCGTGAACAGATCATGGAACTGGGGGTGCAGGTTAGAAACCTCCGACGAACCTTGGACGATGAACGGAAACAACTTTCCAACTCCTAAAGACACGTTTTGGGAGCAACCGCCCACGCAGTCATACAGCAAAAAGAAAACGATGCCCCGAAAAAGGCACACGAAAAAGAGCGATTCGCTCGCAAAGAGGAACTGGAACGAGTCAGTTGAATAATGAACCATGCAAAAAAACTCCATACAAAGATGAAAGAAGATTTCTATGGAGTAAGATACGAGAAAGAGAAACCAGAGGAACCAAGACATCGGACTCCAATGGTTTGGGAATACTCTTAAGAGGAGGAACCAAATGCTTGGCCATATGGGACTATGGCCTAGGGGACAGGGGAGCTAATGTCACGATTCTAGACTGACTTAGCTGGTTTCGCACTAAGACTCAGGTACGAGTCATAGGGTTTCATCTGTTATATGGTTTTATGTTATTGATTTTACGCGCATGACTTGTTCAAGAGTCATATGATGTTATGTTTCCACATGAGTCATAGTTGCGACTCATAGTTATATTGTTATTGCATAATGACTCGTTTGAGTCATATGATGTTACGCGAATGTATGAGTTACAATTGTGACTCATAGTAGTTATGTTTGATTTGTAAGCGGGTTGTGGGAAGGCTAGATAAGGAGGTCCAAGGCCGAGGTAGATAGCTTTTCACGCAACCATCTAGGTTATTTCCTATCTATAACTCTACGAATATACAGATTTTACTCTTTAACAAATATCTTTCCTATCCTTATAAGCGGCATAGTTAATACTATAAGACTTAAGAGTTGAACGCAACTCTTGAGAATAGTATACGATAATTATACGATAAAGAATCGCCACCTGTTGCGAGTTAGCGAGATAGGACAGATCAACGAGCGATCTTAACAACTTGTTGGATATCATCCTGGTGTTTTTTGTCATCATCACTTACTTTAGGATAAATATAACCTGGCGCATGGCCAAGTAAACTATTAATCCCACTCCAAAACATAAGACGAATCGTACCAGCATCATCCTTTTTTAGCTTAGCTGCATTGAAGGGATCCTCTCCTCTAAACCTTGTCTGATGAGTTTTACGGCGTGAAGAATTAAATTTTATCCACATCTCATCAGTAAACACAATCCGACGTATGACTATTGTGATACCAAGTCTTGCTAAAGCAACTTGATTGTCACTCATCTGTTGCATAAGCAAAGGTGTCAAACGTGCAACATACCGAAAAACACCATGGCTGTGGAAAAGTTTTTCAATAGTTGATCGGGCTGCCTTAACCTCAGCTTCTTTGGCAATATCGGTCCATGGCATATTGCGGTGATCAAAGTTGCTCATTGGAAGATCTAAGATTTTTTTTGTATCGAGCGAGTTGGCCAGAAATCGTACACGTTTTGATGCTCCGTTATCATGCTCATGGGAGCTCTCTAAGCAAGAATACACATCCTCGAATCCCGCATTCTTTCCGGCTCGAGCTTTATTACAATTAGCCCTACTTGTTTCTTATTCTCAATGTGAAGAATATATTTCTTTGCCTGTTCAATCATTTTTCTTGCACCTCTAGGATTTACACTTAAGGAAGTGGAAATCTCTACCCATACGAATGAAGAGCCAGAATCGCAGCCCTTCTATCAAGGGGTATCCATGTACCATGCTCTCCTGGATTATTGACATCCATGCTTGCGATTTTGGAGGACTTGTACTCTGTTGATCCAGTTGCATTGCCTTCTCCCACTCAGGCAGTTGAAAAATTTTCTGAGACATTGTTGACCAATTGGAACAGGCAATCACTTGATTTACTTAGCACTCGGCAACATGAGTACAGTAGAACCCCCGATAATTCCAGATGGCTGAGAGTAGCGCGTGGCTGGAAATAAGGGAAACATGGAAGATGGAGGGGGGTCTTGGCACAAGAGGTAGGGGGTCTGATACCAAGTCCAGGAACAAGTGATTTGATAAGATGATAAAGGAAAGAAAAATCTGTATTGTTTGAAGTATCATATATAATAAGTATGACACTAATCCATAGCACTTTCAGCTATAAAATATGACAAACACTTCTTCATATAGTAGATTCCACATTTTTTTTGCCTTTTTTTCATACTAATTTTTCCCAAACAAGGGTTTTTCGGGAATTAAGGTCCTAGGAATAAGCTGGAATTGGAAATTATAAGAGACTTGGAATTATCAGAGGAAATCCCCATATTACAAGCAGTGTAGTTTTCCAAGGTCTGGAGTTAGTAGAGGGTTGGAATTTTGGGAGGGGGAAATTATCGGAGGTTCTACTGTACAGTCATGTCCGGAAAGTCTTCGCACCCCGACACGGCAACCGCACAACCACAATCCAACATGATAAAAAATTCAAAAAAAATGTAGATAACTCAATTAAAGAAATGATAATAGTATAGCTAGTAAAGAATAGAAAATATTTTTACCATTTTGTATGGCCCCCATCTGAATCCAAAACAGCCTGAATTCTCTCAGGCATTCTATCTATCCAACTATCCAAAGTCCCTTGAGGAATCAACTCCCACTCCTCCTTTGCTCCCTCAAACAATTCAGCAGTACGATGGGGCCTTCTCTCAAGTCTGGAGAACCTCTTGGTAAGGGCTCTTTTGAGTAGAGCCCAGGTGTTCTCAATTGGATTAAGATCTGGTGGGTTGGGTGGCCAGAGGAGTTTCTTGTAACCACAGTCTGATTTCAATTTTCGATTTTCCTCACCACCATGCCAGGAAGCATTGTCTGCTGCTAGGTTGATGTTGTTAGAAGGGCTATCCAGACCTTCTATAAGCGGGATGAGGTAGGGCAGGTGGATCTCAGTTGCATATTGGTGGGAATTGAGGCCAAGTCTGTCTCTTTTGCTGATCCTTTCCTCCTCCCTCCTCTTCCTCACAAGAATTAACTCAGTTCTCCCCCCCTTCATGATTGCAGCATATGCCCCAATGCTAGTCCTCCCAGACTTAAAGCTAGGCTTTAAGTTTTTTTCTTCCAGCTCTTCTCCAGGTCTAACTCTGACCTTTCTGCCAGTAGGATTTGAATCATAAATGATAGTAGCTTCATCCACAAAAACCACCCAATTCGATGCCCCTCTCCAGTTCTCCCTCCTTCTAGCAAACTCCTTTCTCTTCTCCTTTTGTCCTTTCCTCCAGAAAGGCTTTTTTCTGGGTATAAGAAGCTTAAAACCAGCTTCAGAGATGATCTTGTCAACAGTGGTCTTTCTCAAACCAACATTGGCTTTTTTGGTAATGTCTCTTAATGCTAAATGAGGCTCAGCATCAATAACAGACACCACGATCTTTTTTTTTTTGATCTGTAATCTTGGTTGGTCATCCAGCTCTTTTTGCATCATAAGTATTTCCACCCGTAGCTTCAGCTCTTTTCACAACATAGTGAACAGTGGACTTGGAGATGCCTAGAGACTGAGAAATTTTACTATATCCCATGTCTGTATGTTTATACAGGGGATATATTTGTTTATTAAGGTCTTCTCTAGCTCTTCTGGTATGTGGGGAGGTCATGGTGGAGGTAGTTGTTGGGGTGATCGAGTGTTGTGCGGTTGCGCTGCAGAGGTGCAAAGACATTTTAATTTTATTTTATTTTTTTAAACTTTTTGATTGTACTAACTATTATCAACTACCACTAGCTGATAACAAATATAAACGACTTTCTGTTCCCTAAGGCGAGTCTGCCGTAAGAACCTTCTAACGAGTCGAGGGCAACACCAAGAATCCACGGTCGGTTCACTGCAAGCGACCTTCCCCCACCAAGATATTCCACCAAGAGCCGATTGCAACAACCTGAGATAAAGTCAGATCCCCCGGATTGGTCACCCCATCCAGCGCCTCCTAGAAGCACCCCCTGATAAAGGAAAACCACCCATCCACCAACCTCACTTAACCCACGCACGGGAAACACAGAAAATAAAACAATAAAACCTTAACCCCGCTCCCCCAAATGACATGCCCCCCCCGCCTCGTATCTCCTCCCGCAACCAAAAGCCCTACAAATCCCCCCCAAAGCACTCCCAGGACCCCATGGAATCCCGCCTACCACATCAACTCTCCCACACAAATTCCCCCCGGAACCTCTAACCGTGCCGCCTACCTGCCCCATACCCCTACCTATGCCCGGCGAACCCAACCTCGGTCCTGTCGGCACAACAACAACATCCTCATTCCCGTCCTGCTTCACAAACTCTCGCAGGATCTCCCTCCCGCCTCTCACAAAACTCCCAGCCCGGAACACAACCATACCCTTCCGGACCGCATCTAACTCCTCTCTCCTCTTTGCCAACCATCGTTGGCGTTCTCTTAACCTCCTCTTCCTCTTTCCTTCCTCCAACATCCAAGCAACCAAGGGCTCGCCCCTCATAGGGCCCGGCGCCTGCACCGCCTCAGCGGAGGACGCCACCTCAGCCACCTCCTCCTCAGCCACCGACATGTCATCTTCAGCCACCCCCGAAGAAGCCACCGAAGAAGCCACACCAGGCAGCCTCACCCATGCCACCGCCACCTCCTCTTCCTCAACCGTGAATGGGGCCACGTCATCCCCACCCACAAACTCAACTCTTTGCGCTACTCCAAGCTCACAATTCTGGGAATTGTGAGCCCCTCTGTACACAAAACAAACTGCCATCTCCACGCCATGATAAATCGCCAACTGCTGCTCAGCCAAAGCCAAGCGAGCAGAAAGCACCCAAACATGGTACCTCAACCTTGAAATCTCCGCCTCCTGAGCGAAAGACTTCTCCACTGCCCTCGTTAGGACATCAGCCGACCATGTGACCTGTGCCGACGACGGATTAGAATTTGTCTTCTTAGCCATAACCGAAGTAAACAGCGATGAAGATAATATCGGAATAAGGATAAAGATAGATAAAAACCTGCAGGTAAAGCAAGTTTATTGATGAAAATTATTCCACGTGAGGTGCTGTAGAATAAAGACTTGAAGTAATCATGATGAAAGAATCAAGGACGCTGGTTGGTCAAACCCGGGAAAATGACAAGTCACCTGGCGGTGAAATTTCAATGACTGGGGTTGTAAGAGACGCGGAGTATGTGCGAATACTTATTTTTTTTTTTTTTTTTTTTTTTAAACCTTTCTATTACTATTAGCTTTAAAAATCTAACTAATCATAATACTATAGGCTTTCTGTATGCTAACGCATGTCTGCCTTTTAAAAACCCTCTTCAATCCAACTTCCTCACATTTTCCAATAACAAACCTCCTTTTCGTCTCACATTTACCGCCACGTCCTTCAAAACTTTCCTTCCCTCTCCAAACTTTGTGCCTACCCCCAAACCACTTGTAATGGGTCGTTTGAAGGTACCCCAAGCCTTCTCTTCTTCCTTCGCCAATTTTAATAACTTTCTTCTCCTTCTCACCCTTAACCTTCCCATTTCCAAGTTTCTCAACCGCTGCCTCTCCAACCCCTTGCTTATCTCCACTTGTTCCACTCCCAACATTCCCAATCGACTACCATCCTTCTCTTCTCTTCTACCCATCAAATTTCTCCTTTCTTTCCTCCTTAACTTAAACCAACCCATGCTCCTCCCAAACTCCAAAACCAATCTAACCCCTTCCTTCTCAAATAGTAACCATCTCATGTCCACTTCTCTCTCGTTACCCCCTCCCCCTTCAATCCAACCTTCCACCATCTCTTTCCTTTCTTCCTCCCAATTCAAACAATGTAATAATATATGATCCCTGTTCTCCCACCCCTCACACTCACATCTTCTTTCACCCCTTCCATATCTCGTTCCTCTCATCCCCCCATGATCCACTCTCATCCAAAACAAAAACACACTCTCCCACCTCTTTACCCCGTGACTCAACTCACTGCTACTTCCATTCCCAAAATAATTCTTTCCCTTCACCTCCTTTACCTAATACTCCTTCCAAGTTCTCCATTCCATCTCCTTCCTTCTCTGTTTCCATTTACCCCACGTCAAAACATTTCTCACCTCCTCATCCTCCTCCATCCAAACTCCTCCCCTCGCCATTTCATCTACCTTCTCATTCTCCCTTATTCCCACATGTCCCGGCACCCACTCTATTACCACCTCCCATCCTCTCCTTAATAACTCTAATCCACTCTCTCTCACCCTTTGCTCACTTTCCCCTCACCAACCTCTACCCTTCCGCAACCTCTTCAAAACCCCTAAATTATGCACTCCCACTACCAACTTTCTTAAACCACCCTCATAAACCAACGCCTCCCACAAAACTCTTCCAACTCCCTCCATCTCCCCTTCACTAACCGTCAAACCTCTTCTCAAATTTAACCTCCCACTTCTCCTCCTTCTCCCAAACTCCCACAAACAACCCCCTACTCCTAATCTGCCCCCTCTCTCACTCGCGTCACTCACTCCCACCAAACAATCTCTCATTCCCTCTTCTCGACCCTTCTCTCATATTTTCTTTCTTTCTTCTTTCTTCCCTCCCCAAACCAGTCTCCACCCTAATATCCCATTACGCTCCGCTTCCACCTCAAATCTCTCCCCTTCAAATTTCCTGTCCTTCACCTTCCTCAATATCCTACCCTCCCAACCCCCTTTCCAACATCCTACCTCCTCCGCCTCCTCTTGCCATCCTTCCTCACCCTTCTCCCAAAAACCCCTTCTCCTCAACCTTAAACCCCACAATCCCAACCTCTTGTCCAATTCCCATTCTATCCCTTTCCAACCCACTTCCCCCCACATCGCATCCACCGGTGTTGTTCTCACTGCCCCCAACATCCTCCTCAAACACTTATTCCTCCATACCTCCACCAATCTCCTAAATCTTCTCTCCCCATTCCACCAAACTTCCATCCCGAAGAGCAAACACTTCATCACCACCATCTCTAATAACTTCGCCAATTCTCCTACCTCCAACCCTTCCTCCTTTCTTCCCACCAATTTTAACAACATTCTCCATCTTACTTCCACCAACCTAATCCTATTCCTCACATGACTCTCCCAACCTCCATTACCCTGCCACCAAACACCCAAAACCCTCACCTCTCTCTTCATCTCCAACGCCTGTCCTATCCAATTCACTTCACACTCTCTGTAACCTCCTTTATCCACCCATATACCCTCCAACTTCAACAATTGAACATCCACCTCCCATTTCTCTAATCCTCTTTGCAACCCTACTTCCATCCTTTTCACTTTTTCCAACCTATCTCCTTCGCCATTCCCAACCACCATAAAATCCACATCATCAACTACCGCCACCACTTCCAAACCTCCCACCTTTTCCCTCCTAATCTCTTCCAACACTCCTCCCAACAATAACATAAATAATGTCGGGCTCAACGGTGAATCCTGCACAGTTCCCCCCTTCAAATTCACCCAATCCCCCAATCTCTTTCCCACCCTCACTTTTACCCTCCTCTCCCTCAAAAACGAACTTATCCACTTTCTCAAAAATAAATCCACTCCCAATCCCTCCAACCTTTCCTCCATTTTTCCTACCCCCACATTTTCATATCCCCCTTTAACATCCAAACACAACAACAACCCCAAACCCCCCTTTTCCTCCCATTTCATCAACAATTTCCCCACCGCTTCCAAACTGCTCCTCCCTTTCCTCGCACCCCATTGCTCCTCTCCCATGCCTTTATCACTCCATTTTTCCAACAACGCTACCACCACTCTTTCCAACCCCTTCCCCAAAACATCCTGTAAACTAATAACTCTATAGCTGCTCGGCAGACTATAATCAGGCTTATTTGGCTTCCTCATAACCACCCCCACGCTTTCCCTAAACCTTTCCGGCACATACCCCATTTCCAAACTCCTCTTAAAAACCCACATAATAACCTCCTTTTCCTATTCCAACCTCCAAACCATTTTTATCAACTTTCCACCCAACCCATTTACCCCCACCACTTTTCCATCTTTTTGCTTCATAATGCATTCTTCCACCAACTCCTCTTCCAACTCCACTCCTTCTTCAAAACCCTCCTCTTCCTGCTCTAACTCTTCCCTCTCACCCAAACCCCTCATAATAACTCCTCCCTTACGCCTATCATCCTCCACCAAAACCCCATCCTCACCTATTATACCTGGCAAATCCACCATAAAGTCCCTGTCCGTTTTAACAAAACGAAAACTACCCAACAACTCCAATCCCCCCAAAAACTTCAACCAATAATTCAACTTCTTCTCCTCAATCAACTTCCTATACTCCTTCCTTCTGTCTTTTATTATTCCCCTTTCTCCTACCAAACCTCTCTCCCAATCTCGTTCCGCCTCCCTCACCCATTTTCTCTTAACTTCCAACTCTTCATCCCACCACTTTTTCCTTCCTCCTTTCCATTTTCTCCTCCCCCTACACCGCTCCATTATCCCACTCAGATTATCCTCCAGAATATTAATCACTCTTTCCAATCCTCTCCTTCCCCTACCCCCTTCCCCTTTCCAATCTAATCCCTTCCCTCCCCAAACCCTCAACTCACTTTCCACCTTCATCCAGTACACGTCCTTCCTCATTTGCATCTCCCTATCAATCCTGCTTCCCAGTACCTCCACCCCCACCTCCAGCGGCCTATGATTCAACCCAACTATCCCTTCTCCCACCTCACATTTCACTTCCAAACCTCCACCGTAAACCACCAAATCTAAAACCCTATGTTTATATCCCACCCTTTCGTCCACTCTTGTAACTTCTCCCACCCTATTCGCAATCCTAAAACCCCATTTATCCACCCACTCCTCCACCAATTCTCCTTCCCTACTCCAATTCTCTTCCTCTCCTCCCCATCTCTTACTCCACGCATTAAAATCCCCTAACACCACTACATTCTTATCCCCTTCTGGCCACAAAAAACCTCCATGTTTACCACTTCCCACATAAACCGTCCATATATCCACCCAACAATCCTTCCTAACCTCCAAACTAATCCATATCCTCTCCTGCCTCCTATCCAAACTTTTATATTTTCCATTCCATACCTTACTTACCAACATACCTACCACTGAACCTTTCTCCTTCTTCCTGTATCCACCTACCCCGCCTATTGTTTCATAACCATCCAAACCATAACACACATCCCCCAATCCCACCGCTACCTCCTGTAAACAGTAAATATCCAGCTCCCCTCCTCTTGCACCCAACTCAACCAAACCATTATAACTCCCTCTCATATTCCCCGATACCAATCTCAAATCCCCAAACTTAACCCTCTAAACTTCTCAACCTTACCATCTCCGCCCTCACTCCCCAACAATTTCCTTCACTCGCCTCCCTCAAGGTATGCCTTTCTCCACACATCGAACACTTTCTATAGTGCACACAACCCGCCCTTCCCAATTTGCATCTCTCACACCTATGCTGCCAACCCATATGACCTTCCACCACACAAATACTGCACCTGCTCAACCTTTTACCACAATCCCATCAACTATGTCCCACCACCGCACACTTCGTGCAAAACACCAATTGCTTCTCCTCCACCCACTTCTTCATCACCTTCTTATCACCAAAAACCTTCAAACCACTCCTCAAAATCTGCACCCCCTGGCTTTCCCTCGCCACATGAATCACCACTCCCACATACTTCAATCCCATGCTCTTCCTTCTCCTTTCATCTATCAACCACACCGGCCTCTTCATCAGCTTAGTTCCATTCTCTTGTTCCACCACCTCTCGGAACAATTCCAACCTCCTCTCCCAAACCTCAAATTCTACTCCCGGCACCACCAGTCCCACCCAATTCTCCATTCTATTCACCTCCCCCACCTTTTCCTTCATCGCCTTCTCCCAAACCTCTCTTCTCCCTTGAACTAATTCTTCCACCTTCTCTTCCTCCTTTAAAACCACTTGTACCCTTCGCCCCTTTCTCACTACCCTTTCCACATCCCCCTCCTTCAACCCCAAACAATCCGCCACCTCAACCGTATCCCAACTCTTCCCCTCGCTCCCTTCCTGTGAATCCAACACCACCTCCACCACCTTACCCTCCCTCTTCTCCAATTCCAATCCCTTCCGTTCTTCCTCCTTTCTCTCCTCTCTCAACTTCCTCTCTACCTCCATCCCGTTACTCACTTCCAATCTACCTCCTATTCCCTCAACCACCTCTTTATACGTCCTCCCCCCTTCCACCGCCTTACCTTTCTCCATTTCCGCAATCCTTCCATCCACTCTTACTCCCACCTCATCTCTCTCCCCTCTCCTCTCTTTTCCTTCCCTACAACAATCCTTCCTCCTACTTCCCCCATCCAACCAAAACTCCCTCATCTTCGCCTAACTCCTTTCCAAAACCAAACCTCTAGCTTCCACCTCATCGCTCCCAAAAACATATTTCACCTCCCCCACCAAATCCCTGTAGTCCCTCAATAAATCCCACATCTCCAACGTTTCCTTTCTATCCCAACCCTTTTCCTTACCCCTCTTCAACATACCCTCCCTCTCCCTCGTCTTCCTTTCCTTCTCCAATAACTTTTCCTCCCTCTCCTTCCTCAATTTCCATTCCTCCAACAAACCCACCCCTTCCTCTTCTTCATCATCCACCTCTATCATCTCCACCTCACCTGCCAAACCGAGACCTTCCTCCTCCTCCCTCAATTTCCTAACCTCCTCCACCACCTTTTCCATTTCAACTTTAACCCTCTTCTCCTCCTCCTCTTCTTTCCCTTCCGTCGTATCCTCCCACACCTTCCATTCCCCTTGTCCACTCGTGCCCCAATCATCACCTCCCATCACAAAATCGTCCTTCAATCTCACTTCATCATTTTCCCACCCACCCGCAACTCTAACCAATCCACTGTAAACCTCCCACCCCTTCTTTTCATCATCACCCAATACCGCTTTGCCCCCTTCCAACACCCTGTACTTTCCACCCTCCAATACCCTCTTGCCAACACACCCACTTCCAACCCTAACCCCCTTTTTTCCGGGTCCAGCCCTCCTCCCCCTCTTTCCGCTCTTTCCAGCCATGATTTCCTCAAGTTAGCACTGGCTCAAAGATAAATTTGAAGTATCTCAGCTGAAGGGATAAGCGGCCGCCGTGGGTCAGAATCTCGATCGTCGTAAATGTACCGTGTCGTTATTTCAAAAATCAGGAAAATACCGGTTGTCGTACTGTGCGAAGACTTCTCTTTTTCGGTTTTTTTTTTTTTTTTTTTTTTTTAAACTTTTCAACTCTATTAACTATCGTCAACTACAACTAGCTAATAACAGTTACAAACGGTTTTCTGTTCACGAAACGTGAGTCTTCCGTAAAACCCTCTAACAAATCGAGGGCACCCCCAAGAATCCACTGTCGGGTCACTGCAAGCGACCTTCCCCCACCAAGATATTCCGCCAAGAGCCGATTGCAACAACCTGAGATAAAGTCAGATCTCCCGGATGGGTCACCCCATCCATCGCCTCCCAACAGAACCCCCTGATAAAGGAAAACCACCCATCCACCAACCTCGCTTAACCCACGGGCGGGAAACACCCAAAATAAAACAATGAAAACTTAACCCCGCCTCCCCAAACGACATGATCCACCCGCTTCACACCTCCGCCCACATCCAAAAGCCCTACAAATTCCAAAACCCCCACCCCCGGGACCCCTAGGAACCCCGCCTACCACTCCTATACCCCTACCTATGCCCGGCGAACCCATCCTAGGACCCATCGGCACAACAACAACATCCTCATCCCCATACTGCTTCACAATCTCCCGCGGAATCTCCCTCCCGCCCCTCACAAAACTCCCAGCCCGGAACACAACCATACCCTTCCGGACCGCGGCCAACTCTTCTCTCCTCTTTGCCAACCATCGTTGGCGTTCTCTCATCCTCCTCTTCCTCTTTCCCTCTTCCAACGTCCAAGCGACCGAGGGCTCGCCCCTCTGGGGGCCAGGCGCCTGCACCGCCGAAGCGGAGGACGCCACCTCAGCCACCTCCATCTCAGCCACCGACATGTCATCATCAGCCACCTCCAAAGAAGCCACCAAATCAGCCACACCAGGCAGCCTCACCCGTGCCACCGCCACCTCCTCTTCCTCAACCGCGAACGGGGCCACGTCATCCCCACCCACAAACTCAACCCATTGCTGTATTCCCAGCTCACAATTCTGAGAATTGTGAGCCCCTCCGCACACAAAACAAACCGCCATCTCCGCGCCATGAAAAATCGGCAACTGTTTCTCAGCCAAAGCCAAGTGAACAGAAAGCACCGAAACATGGTGCCTCAACCGTGAAATCTCCGCCTCCTGAGTGAAAGACTTCTCCACTGCCCTCGATAGGACATCAGCCGACCGTGCGACGTGAGCCGACGACGGTTTCGAATTCCACTTCTTAGCCATAACCTAAGTGTACAGCGATGAAGAAATTATCGTAATAAAGATAAAGATAGATGAAAACCTGAAGGTAAAGTAATTTTATCAATGAAAATTATCCCAAGCGAGGTGCTGTAGAATAAAGACTTGAAGCAATCGTGAGGAAAGAATCAAGGAGGATGATTGGCCAAACCCGGGAATATGACAAGTCACCTGGCGGTGAAATTTCAATGACTGGGGTTGTAAGAGACACGGTCCTGTGCGAAGACTTTTTTCTTTTTTTTTTTTTTTTTTTTTTAAACTTTTTAATTGTACTAACTATCGTCAACTACAACTAGCTAATAACAAATATAAACGGTTTTCTGTTCGCTAACGCGAGTCTTCCGTAATAACCCTCTAACAAGTCGAGGGCACCCCCAAGAATCCACGGTCGGGTCACTGCAAGCGACCTTCCCCCACCAAGATATTCCACCAAGAGCTGATTGCAACAACCTGAGATAAAGTCAGATCCCCCGGATGGGTCACCCCATCCAGCGCCTCCCAGCAGCACCCCCTGATAAAGGAAAACCACCCATCCACCAACCTCGCTTAACCCACGCACGGGAAACACTCAAATAAAACAACAAAAGCTTAACCCCGCCTACCCAATTGGCATGATCCACCCGCTTCATACCTCCTCCCGCATCCAAACGCCCTACAAATTCCAAAACCCCCACCCCCGGGACCCCTAGGAACCCCGCCTACCACTCCCATACCCCTACCTATGCCCGGCGAACCCATCCTAGGACCCGTCGGCACAACCACAACATCCTCATCCCCGTCCTGCTTCACAAACTCACGCGGGATCTCCCTCCCGCCTCTCACAAAACTCCCAGCCCGGAACACAACCATACCCTTCCGGACCGCATCCAGCTCTTCTCTCCTCTTTGCCAACCATCGTTGGCGCTCTCTATTCCTCCTCTTCCTTTTTCCTTCCTCCAACGTCCAAGCAACCGAGGGCTCGCCCCTCGGGGGGCCAGGCGCCTGCACCGCCGCAGCGGAGGACACCACCTCAGCCACCTCCTCCTCAGCCACCGACATGTCATCAT